>WBMZ01014459.1:95-243709 GCA_013400975.1 Atrichornis clamosus
AGGGGGACAGGGCACGGGGCCAGTCCCGGGAGAGGGGGACAGGGCACGGGGCCAGCCCCGGGGCATGGGGACGCGGCACAGAGCGACCTGAGTGCCACCCCTTCCTTCCCAGCCTTTCAGGGACTGCAGTGCGCTGCGCGAAGGGTTTCCTTACCTGATTTATGGAGTGTGGAATAGTAGAGAAAAAAACCAAAAAAACCAAAAAAACAAACACAAAAGAGGGACAACGGAGAGTTCAGAATCAGCAATCAGAAAAAAGAGAATAACAGGAACAAAATGTGGAGCTGAAAGAAGACGGGCTGGTGGTTTAGTTCTTAAAGCTGGGTTGATTTTGAACATGGCATATCAAAAGTAGTTGCTGGAATTGAAGAAAACAGCACTTCTATGTAAGAAATAACACAGATCAATTAGTAGGTTTTTTTGTTGTATTTTTATTGGTAAATTTAACAAAATTAAACTTTTGATTAGAGTAATTTTGCTGAGAGGAGTATTGATGGAATATTCTGCCATTAAACTCTCAAAAATGTCTAAAACTCTAATGAGACTTTAGTTTCCATGGATGCCCATAAAAATAGAAGCAAAAAAGCATTTCTGTCTTCTGAACTAAATCACTTTTGAGAGAGAACCTCAAAGCTGCTTGAATGCCTTTACCCTAATCTGACACTCCCAAATCTAAAGTAGAAAGTGTGCAGGATTAAGAAGCCTAAAACACTCCTGGATGGGGAAATAGATCCAAATGTATCAGTTAAAACACAGCATTGTGTATTTTGTCCTCATATTTGAAGGTGCGTGAGCTTAATCTGGTGGGAGTTGTGCTCCGATCCATCTCTGGAGAAATGCCTCTGTGCCACAGCTCTGGCCATTCAGTTGAGTGTTATCCCACCTACCTCAAATATATTACAACTCCTATGCAGGCTTGAGGGTATTAACTTACTATTTGCTCTCTGTGGTTGTTCCCATGTAAGTAAAATTTGTTTCCTAAAATGTTCACGAAAAAAGGATGAAGAACGACTGCTGGTACAGAAAAAGCAAATGGATTTTCTAAATGGCATTGCTTACTCATGCTGAAAGCTTTTGTGGCATTTAAGTGCTGACAACTGATGTAAAAAAATGGCCTGTAGAAACCAATTTTGAATGTTCACAAAGTCAGTTTTAAACCTATCCCCCACCTCTGCGTTCATGTCACGCTGATAAAAGATTGCTCAGTGTGGCAAGAAACAGTCTGAAAGTTTACAGATACTGGTGTAGGACTGAACTTCAGAGTGGTAAATGGGGGCTAAGAAACAACAGAGGGAATATTTGCAGAGAAGCAGCATTGAATGCACTGACACAGAGAGGAGCTGCAGGGCAAAGGTTCCACTGGTTGTGTTCTGTGTTGGGCCTTGGTTGTTCCTCTCCTGGCTGTTGGTGCTGTGGAATAATTCTGGGACCTTTCTTTCACATAAAAATATTGTTCTGTGATCTTTTGTACAGTTTCCACTGAATTATCATGGGAGCTTTACTGTGCTGGGCCTACAGGGCCATGCTCCAAGTTATTGTGGGCTTTTAGTTTGTAGTACAGTGTTCAGAAGATCCAAGTGCACACAGGAGCCTCAGTATCACTAAATTTCAGTGTGTTTCAAAAGGCACTTGACTATTTTAGACAATTCTACTCTTGCTCACACTGGAAATGTGTGGGCAGATCCCCTCATGCCTGAGTGCATTTAGAGAAATGAAGGATTTGACTCAAGTAATTAATGATATAATATAGGAGCATAAATTAACTGCCGAGTTAGTAATTCCAGAACTGCTCAGATCCTTCTGGAGATCTGAGTTTGGAGATGAACCCCTAAAAGGTTCAGAAGGCAGATCTCAGGAAGCAAATCTATGTACTCTACATGAGCAGAAATATTTACTTGCAGCCTCCCAAAGGACCAAATATACACAGAAATTTAACTAAGAGAGCATCTTGGTGAAATGATTCCCAGGGAGACACACAGGAGGCCTCTGTGATAATGAAATATATGTTCAAAACCCATTTTGCCAGCAGACTTATTTTAAGCAGCAGCTTGCAGATCCGACTGGCAGTCACTGTTAGTTTATCATTTGATCCATGACTGCAATAACAAGGCGTGTGTGGATTATTATTAATTCTCACTAATTGTCCAGCAGTTCTGGGAGCTATAGATTTCCATCCAGGAAGATAATTGCTCATGTCTCAATGAAAGATCGCTGCAAAAGAAGCATTTCATTCCTTAAATAGTCCATTAATGTGTGATTTAAAACATCATTGTTTGTAGGTGATAGTGGTACTCCAGCAAAGACTCCCACCTGTTTAGTTAAATATGAAAATGGTTGGAATATTCCTTAACAAAGTAAAAGCTTTATAAAAAGCTTTGCAAGTTATTTCCCCTTCTACATAAAGTGGTGTTTGCTCAAAAAGGAAATTTTTGCCTAGCTGAGTGGGGACTGATCATGACGTTGGCATCGCTGGCATCTTCCAGCTGCTTCACCCACCAGGTCCTGGCTGGAATTGCCCAGCTGGGAGGACCCTGCCCCTGTGCTGCAAACCCAGACTGGGGCAGACACCTGTCCCTGGGAGGGCTGCATGAGACTGGAGAGGAAGATTTGGCACCACAGTATTATCACAACTCATCACTTGTTTGTGGTTTGTCAAGAAGGTGCTGCCTAAAGGTCATTTACCCTCTGATTTATGGCTCAAAGTGGGGCACTAAGTAAATACTTCTCTTTTTCTGAAAATGCAAATAGCTGTTTCAGTCCTCCGTGCCTCCCACCCTCCTCCTGCACCCTTGGGAGCAGCTGGGACGTGGGATGCTGACTGATTGCTGATGCCAGGCTCAGTTCCTAATCCCATTGGGACAATCATGCTGTGCTGAGGAGGAGCTGCCATTCTGGTTGTGGTATCTTAGGGATTCAAAGGCTGCAAACATTGGAATCTCCTGGGAAGCAATCATTTTGACACTTGTCCATCAGATTTTCTTAGGAAAGCATGGATTGCGAAGGCTGTTTCAGCACTACAGGTGTGTGTCTCTGTCTTTTATGTGTTCTTGCTAATTTTAATTGACTTTTCCAAAGTCTTTCAGGTAAGGCCAAATGCAAACAATATCTAAACAATATATAAACAACATATCTGCTCTCTGGTGTAGCAGCTATTCCTTCCTGTGTGGTGTTGTCTACAACACCAAATTGAGTTTATTCTAAATTTGAGGCAGGAATGACCGATGTGTTTTCCTTAAATCACAATCAATGATAGCAGGAAAACCAATTTTGGCAGTGCAATGATTTGTGTTCCTGGCCACCCTTCTGGGTGGTGCTGTTTCGTGTGGCCCTGTGGATAGTGAGGAAAGGATGGCAGCAAGCAGCAGGTTTGCCTTGTGATGGTTTTTGGGCTCAGGGATGTAGCTCAGGTGAGACGAACTCACTGATTTCTCATCTGAGCATTGCAGATCCAACCCAAGTTTCCACCTGCAGCACTGAAGAGGTGAGTTGTGTCCTGTCCCTATTCCTGTTGCAGAACCTGCAGTCTCGGGTAGGGAGGAAGCAGAAGCAGAGTCCATAAACTTATATTTCAAACCCCAGTTTCTCTCAGATGAAAAGGGACGTTGGAAGATTTTTGTCTCAGTCTTTGTCTTGGCAGTGATTGATATTACTGGGATGTTTGTTGTGAACACACAAGACAGGTAAATGTAATAATGCAGAATGTGAATGACAGTATCTCACGAGATTAATAGTACAACTTGCCTCTCTCTCCTCTGAGGTTTAGCTCACAGTTGATATAGAAATATGTCTGATCTGCTTGTCAAAGTTTAACACTTCAAAACTTCTTCCTTTCCACCTAAGATCCCTTCTGATGTAAGATGTAATACTATTGGAGAATGTAATTACAATATCTTTGCTATTTTTCTCACTCTTTGTTCCACATTTGCCCCTCCTTCTATTTGTGTTGAACTCAGATTTTTGCTGCTGCTACAAAAATGAAATTAATCATCGATCTCATTGGTAGCTGCTGGGAGTAAAGAGTACATAGAAAAGCAGGCTATGAAGTGGATTTGGACTGGTGTGATAAGGCAGCTACAGCTATAAAATGACTGTGATTTCTGTTGGAATGTCCTTGTAATTATTTCTAATCTTTTATTAACTCTTTTGGCTTTTGTTTGTAATGAACTTTAGTGTAAACAATCACTGGAGCAGTTCCCCCTGGCCCCCACACTGCAGCTGGAGATGAATAAGACATTTCCTGCTGGTGTAATGCTTTATAGCCAGATTTACTTTTAAAATACACCTAGAAAGTATACTCTGTCAATATTATTATTTAATGCTCTATGACTGACATTGCTGCAGCTCCCAGCACATGGCCTTAACCCTTCCCCCAAACAAGCACATTTGTAATTATAAGGGGAGTAATCATTTTCTGTTTTTTTCAAGGGAGTGCAAAAGCTGAGCACATCTCAGCTTGGAAAGTACATTTAAATCTCTGCTATCTGGATACCTTTCAAATTGCACAGTACTTTTAAAATAGTGTCAGCTCTTTGTCAGGGCGTGATACAGGATGGGAAATTGCTGCCTCCCTGCTCTCAGCAGCGTCAGACAAGCTTTCTGATTCAAGATATTGCATCCAAAATGGAAAAGTTAATCATAGGCCTATTCTGCATCTTCTTTTTCAAACCAAGGTAAAAGCAGGGATTTCATATGTGATATTAGAGCTAATTTAGTTGTGTGTGGTGGAAAAGCGCAGTGCCCACCAGCACCTCCTTGTTTGGGTCTAACTCAGACCCTGGGTGGTGATCTCACAATAAAAGAGTGAAGCAATTTCTGCTGCAGACGGGCATCCCTGTGCCTTGGTTGGCTCTGGTGGCCTGCGCTGTGCCCAGGGACAGCCCCAGCTCAGCATGCAGCTGGTGACAAAGCACTTCCAGTTGTGGCCCTTTCCCAGCCTGCTCCCCAGGGGAAGCTGGGCTTGCCCTCTGTCTCATCATCTGGCCCCCTGCTCATGGCTCGCAAACCCGTGTGGAGTTTTACTGTCCCAGACGTGATTTTTAAACCTTAATCTGAGTTAGAAGGAAAGGTTTTTCCGTGCTTTGGTAGATGTCTGTCCTGTTTGTCACTGTGGGATGGCATTTGTCACACCCCAGGGGCTGCAAAGACGAGAGGCGGGTTACAGACTCGTATGTACACAAGGGGTGTACCCACTAATGTGATCTGCAAGCAACTTTGACGGAATTTGACAGAAAATGTTGGCTCTTTGTGGAAGCAGAGATGCCTCTGTTGCCTTTTTCTCTTCATTTTAGTCCTGCCTGCACCTGGGGGTTTCTTGTGAGTCCAATCTCTCGTTGTCTTAGTCATCAGGTTATTTTTTTTTTCTGTCAGCCTTTCTGCTCACCTCTTTACCTCCATAATTTGCATCAATTATTTACCTAAATTTATTATCCCTAAATCATTCTTCCCACTGCGCTGACTCCAGCTATGCTGCTTCAGGCCACTCTCAGAGCTGCTACAGTACCTTTAGGGCTATTTTTCCTTTAATGCAGAAGCCTGAATTACAGTGGGAGCTCCTGTGTCCTGAAAAGTTCTTAGGGAATGCCAGTGGGGTCCCAAGTTTGACCTAGGCCCAGGCTAATCCCACGGAAAGTATGCAAACTCAGCTCCTTGACCTGAATGCACTCTGGAGAAAGGGGCCATTTGAGTATGGTGACATGAGGAACAGCCCATTGAACACATTATTCCAGTATTTTTCATGTCTTGTACATATCTGTAACTTCAATCAGAAACTTTATCTTTGGAAATTGGTATTTATTTCTTTGGGCCTGCTGTATGGATAATTGTCTGAAATACATGGTTTTCCCCAAATGTACGAATCTGGTACAGCTACTTGTTGTTTATCTCTGTGTGAGTTTTAATGGTGCTGGTGATGGGTTAAAATTGCCCAAACCATGTGCAGTGCTTTCAGTGGAAAGTGGCACTCTGGTTTGTATCATGTCTAATTTCCCAGGGAATAATGGGAATGCTTTTGTAGGCAATGGGCTGAAGGGTTTCTGTGTTCTCCTGGCTTTCCCCAAGCAGTGTGTGCAGCACTTAGCACAGAGCTGCAGCTGACGGGCAGCACTTGTCAGCCAAGATCAAATGTGCCCCTCCTCACTTCCACCCCCTTGTATTTCAGGACCAAGCAGTGTCTGCTGAGGATGTCTGTTGTTCTCACATTATTTTAAATCTAAAATGTTCAGCACATTCATTACTGGGGGTTGTAACTGCAGCAATGCTCAGTGGCTTACACAGTGTGTACACAATACAAATTTTTCGGAGCACTGATATTTGGTTTCAGCAGGAATTCCTACGTTATCAAAAAACCCAAAGGGAATAAAGGAAAGGTTTTGAACTTTTGAAGCTATCAATTTTATTTTGCTATCAGCAGTTGTTCTTGCTCCAATTAACGATGTTAATCATGACCCTGCAAGGTACAGAGAACACTTCTGTAACAAAGAAATCCTCTGCCCCACCTCAGCTTCCTTCCTGGCCTCCAAACCCAGTTTAGAAGCTCTCCTGGTGTGCTTTTGCCAGTTTTCCCCACTCTGATCAGACGCACTTCTTGGAGCTGTTTAAGCCTTCTGGTGAGTTTTTTGGATGCCCTGGGTGGTTTTTTTTTACTTGAATTGCTGTAAATCATCTTAGTTTTTATAAAATGAGCCATTTAATTCTGAAAGTGGGATACTTTGAAATTAGCTCAAGTACCCAAAATAGCTACTTTGTCCAGATGTTCTCCAATTCTGTGTAAGCACCACTCTAATTCTTGTACCTTAAATAAAACAACTCTTGAGATCTCTCAATATTACTTGGGAAGGCCAAAAAGCAAGTGGACCAGAGTTCAGCTGTCCTCAATTGATCCAGACAAGTAGTAAATGGAAAAGTTCAATTTTAAAGTACTTGTCAGTCAGGTTTAGCCAGTCAAATTACCACCAAACTGTTTTCTTTCATTATTAATGGTTTCACATGAATGACATGTTGCAGTAAAAATCAGATGAGTTCTGCTAAAACTGTCAGTCTGGCAAAATGAATCACTTCTATCCAACCTGCTGTAATTCAGCAGTTCTGCATGTGGAGCTTCAGTTGTGGGCAGTATTTGGGCAGCTGTGAGGGGAAGGTGTGAGGTGGGCACTACTCGGAAGGGGCTGCTCTGCACCTGAAATATCCTGTGTGTGTGCAGTGCCGACCCCTCAGAACTGCCCTTTGAAATGGGACACTGACAGTTTCTGTGGTTTCATAAAGGGATAATTGACTCTTTTGTGTTGTTTTGCTGGTTTTTAACCTATCCAGGATGGTTGTGGTGACTTTATTTAACTTGGTGTATCTCAAATATATTCACTGAAAGTGTCTCCACGTCACCAAAACCTGGGGAATAACCTCTCAAACCAGTTTGTCAGGTTAGCAAGGTGGCATTGCTTTATTCAGTGTTGAGGTACATGAGGATCCCTCCACAAAACGTGTGCACCAGTTATCAAAACTTTTAACTATTTATGCATGTTGTCAAACAAAGGAACAACTGGTTCTCCACATCCAGGCCCCCTTGTTCCCTGTGTGGCTGTGCCTGCCAGACACAGCCTGGCGCAGCCTTCCTGAAGCTCAGAGGGCATCCCTGGAATCAGATTTTCCAATATTTCAGGTGTACAATGTAGCCCATTTCTTGTGATTTAATGTTAGCAAAATTTTATTTTAACTTGTTTTTGACTTTAATGGAAATTTAATTTGATGTGGAGTCACAAAAGATTTGCAAGCAACCTTTCCCTCTGAGATATTTTCTCTCTTGGTATCACTATTCTTCACTATGTGGCTGCATGAAAATATTCATCCTGTTAAAATCCTGGTATTTGCAGCACTTTGGGGAGTTCTTTGAGATGTCCAGCTATGAGGCTTTTTGTGAGTTTCTTGTGAAGAAAAGCAGCTTCCCAAGCTGCTTCTGCAGCAAAGCAAAATGAAGTTATGGTTTTAATTTGCAAAGGCAGCAAGTCTGTTGCAGAGAATACTCTATAAAGCACTCCAAAAAAAAGTTCTTTGAGTGAGTTCATCATAAAGCAGATGCTCGAGGAAAAGTAGGGTAAAGCATTATTCCTGTTCTACAAATGGAAGAGAAAATGTGTGATCTTAACTTACTGTGTTGGGAATTGATGTCAAAACTGGTACTTAATTAGATTTTCCAAGTACCAGTGTAGCACTTCAACAACAGTCAGTCTTCTTTCTCATCCCCATCTTTATTTGAACTTCTCCAGGTTTATTTCCAAGAAATAAAATGGTTTTAGTAGTTTCAGTAGAAATGTCCATTTATGTCATTTGTGTTGGGGTTTGGTGTACATGTGAATACACTGAGAACTTGCAACTCTGCAGTGTGTCATAAATTGGTAATGACGGCTTTAATTGCAACAAAATCAAACTGCAAATATCCTGTATTTCTTATTTGATTTGTAGTAAAAAGACTGCAGCCCATAGATTTTATAATTTCCTACACTTCAGTATTTATCAGCAAATAGTTTTATCAGCAAATAGTTCTTTGGATATGCAGTACTCTGTGTGAACAAGCAAGTTAGGTCTGCAGTTGTGTAATAATTCTACATTAAAATGTAATTCTGTTATTGAAACTGCAAGTATTTGCACTTTTCATTCATGACACTTTATCATTTGATATTAAATAATAACTTTTTTTTATTGGGAAGTAGTTGACCATTTAGAATGAAGTGTTAAATACGTGGTTTGGGCAGAAGTTTTGCCTGTCCTTTTAACGGCAGCTGTACTCACTGGTTTTCTAAAATGATTCGTGTTGGTTTTCAAACCTAATTTAGTGAGACTTGTTTCCCACTGTGTTCATAGACTGACGTATAATATGTGTTGTACAGTGTAAAAATATTTTTTCTAAGGTTTGAAGCTCTTTTCATTAGTTGAGGTAACGTTTTAACAATGGACTCTTAAATAGATAAATAAAGTGCCCCTAAGATACGCAGATACAAAAATGTGCAAACAGATCAGTGTGAACAGCTTTGGTAGGTTTCTTGCATGGGGTTTTTTTAGTCTACAGATTTCAGCTCTATTAATAAAACTTCACTGAATTAAAAAAAACAAAAAGGCCCATAAATTGGCTGTAAGAAGCTAGTTTCAGGAAATCTCATCTTCTGGGTTAGAAGGTTTCCTGTCTGAAGTGTAGCAAGCTGCTGGCAGCACAGTTCCTTGGCTTGAGGGCAGTCTGTATCCTCAGGGATGCTGATGCATAACAAGTAGGGAAAAGCACTTCAGGATCAGCTCTGAGATTACTTCATTTCCAGCAGCTGTGCAAAAAATTCAGGGTGCATATTTTATGCAAAGGAGAAATGTTGGGCGTAATCCTAATCCTGAAGGAATTAATTTTATGGCATTTTATGTACGCAAGAGTCACTATTTTGATCTCCAGAAGAGGTACTTTCTGAGACTAATTTATGTTGCTTTCTTTTTAGGTTTATTTTCTCTTTATTGGCTTTATACACTGCTTTATTGAAGTAGAAGGGAAAATGTGTCATGGACATCTTTTAATATTTATAGTATCTCTGATTACTGACACGCAAGGACCTGTGTTTGTTAACAGTTTGTTGAAGGCAATTTGGTGATTGCTGGAAGAAGGAAAGGTAAAAATTGAACTCTGAAACTGTTCTGGGTTTTAGCACTGGTGTGAACACCTCTCCTCCCATGGATTTCTGTGTGCTGGGGAGGGGTTATTCTGCAATGGAAAGGAATCCACATATCTCACCTGCTGCAGCATCACCAGTAGGAGAAACTCTGCCTGATGTTGCTGTGGTCTCTAGCAATAAAAAATGGAGAAAAAAATATTGTACAATCAGTCCAAATTCCACTTTTGCTCAAAATCTCATGTAGTTAATAGTCCCCGTGTGTTATAACTGGTAGTTAGAAAAGATCTGTTTGCTTTGACATCAGCGTTTGCTGATGATTTTACTGATGATCAGAAGATTTTATTGAGGCTTAAACTAGGTTTCATACTCAACTGAGATCCTTCATTGTTTTCAGTGGATTGTATTATGGGAGAAGTTTAAATCAACAAGTCTTTTGATGCTTTATCCTTCTAAAAATACCTAGTAATTAAGTACCTAATACAGAGTTATGATAAGTAATGAATAAAAAAAGTTAAGCTGGCTTTGTTAAATCCTCAGAAATACTTTCTGTACTTGTCCTAGATAAGACTGAATCTTTGCCATAGAGTTGGGAAAAGTGAAGAAAATTGGCTTTCCAGTAGTGTCTTGCCTTGGGTAACTTTATTTTAAGGTTCATCTGAGAACCCTGGATTTCCAAGATACTGACTAGTCAACTCTGACGAGGTGCTGATCATGCTCTCCACTGCTGTGATAACTCTGAGTTTGAGCCTGGTCTTACTCAGTGGAGCAAGACTGGTGTAAAGCTGCATCAGAGCCACCTCTGAGTGCACGCAGCTATGTCAGTGTGTGACTCCTCAGAGCCCCGCCACAGGCTTGTGCTCAGACTAACAAAAAGTGTCTTTATGCAGGAGGCAGCAGGAGTCTGCAAACCGCTGCAGGAGCTGGAATCCCCCAGAAGAAAAATTACAAATGACAGGAGAAAAAGAAAAAAAAAAAAGGGTTTGACTCGTTTTATTTAGAAATTGGAGTTTAGGGTTTGCAGTAGTTTGGGTGCTGCTGTTCAGCACTGACAGAGCTGAGATGAAAATCTTAGTAGGACCCCTGATAAAACTCAAAAGAACTAGAAATCTTGCATTAGTTGCTGAAAATGTAAGCTAGGGTCTAAGGTGTAATGCCTTCAAATTACTGTAAGTTTATTTTAACATTAAAACAGATGTTGCATTCTTGGTTAGAGTTTTTTGCTTCATCCTGCAAGAATTTTGAGTGTCCCTTGTGCATCTTTGTACTACAGACAGGTTTTATCAGATGTACAGGCTTCTGAAGAAGTGCAGCTTTACCTGGTGTTATCTGGAATGTAAAAAATTCCATTAATGAAGATAACTAGTGACAAATATTTTGATTAAACAAGGCTCATTGGGGCCAGATTAACAATTGATTCCTTATGATGTGGCCATATGGAAAAATTAGACACTGAATTGGGCCAGTCAGTGGGAGTCTCCTACAGAGAAATTAAAACTTGGATCAGGCTGTAGCCAGTGCTGCTGCCCTGCTGATCCACACGGACTCGGGAAGTCTGAGTTGTGTCTCTGTGCCTCATGGATGAATTAATTCATTTACAGAGCTGACAAATAGCTGTAAATGAGTTTTTGGGCCCCAACTGAGTCAGAAAGTTTATCTACAAAGAAGGTTTATTAGATCTTGCAGTGACAGTGGAAGTCCCCTGGTGTCTGTCTAGCCCAGCCTGTTACTGTGCTGAGGGTTTATTTTGTTGCTCTTGGTGCTGTACCTGGTCCTTGTGCAGATTTGTGATGATTACTGTAGATGGCAGCAAAAGCTAAATAAAATACAAAGATTTTAAAAATTAATTAAACCCCTCCCTGCTGCTGTCCTAGGTGTGTGTTTTGTTTTGGTGCCTGCCAGCTGTTCTTGAGGATGGAAGAACTTACAGGCAGCAGAAGCCAAATTAAATGACATAGTGAATTTAGGTTTCACTCACAGACAGTTGGGGGTGGTTTGTGGCGGTGTTGTTTTTGGGTGTGGGTTGCTTCAGATACTAACAGTTTTAAAGTTCTCCTGATCCCTGAATTCCCCCTTCTTTCTCTGTGTATGCCACGGTGTCAGGGAAAAAGCAGCAGCAATTCTGACAAATGATAGTGCTTCTGGGAGTACTTTTAATTTTCTCCCTGAAATAAGTCTGATGTTTGCTTTCTTTCATTGCAATTAAATTATTTTTCTCTTTTATTTTTAATGTCCTTCCTTTAGTGTGTTAGCTGTCTGTAATCAGTGTTCTTGGATGCCTCTTCCCCTCTGCTCAGAACATGTAAGGAAAAATGATATTTTGTGTCCTCATGCTAATTAGCTGCTTAATTAGACAGCTGATTTTCACTTCCCAGCATCTCAGTGTGTTTGAGAAGCACAGGACACTCCCAGGACAGGCATTGGCCCGTTGGAAGTAGTTACAATATTTGGAATAGTGGACTGATCTTTAATAGAAAATGACTCCCAATGTTAAGTTTATTACACAAAGCAGTGCATGACTTTTAAATAATGAAAGGGCATAAACCCCAAATGGTTACGGGTGAACTTGAGAGCAGGATTTAGGGGCAAGTAATAAATAATAAATGTACCAAAAGGTCCATATGTGATTAGCAAAATTGCTTGAAAAGAATGAGCTGTGAGAGCTGGGGGTCTGCAGTCTTTGTTTTTACTCTGAAAATCATAAAACTCAATTTTCTGCATGGCAGACATTTAAAATTAGGCAAACTGTAGTGCATCAAGATGACTCCATGCTTTTGAAATATTTCTGAAAACCCTTTAAAATGAAAAAGGAGGACAGGAAAGTATGGAACTGCTGTTTGACAATTGTGTTCAATATATGATGAAGGTGGGCACAAAGCTCTAGGTATTACATCTTATGAATGTATTAATGCACTGCTTTGGGGGAATTAAACTTTAATATTGATGATAAACCTTCCATAATAAAATGTGTGGAGAGTGAGAGTAAATCTCTCTTGCAAAGTCCCCAAACTATTTAAATAACTGCATGCAAGCTGCAGCATCTCCTGAGATGTATTATAAATGAACTTCTGCATACGAATGTACATTGTGCAGAAAGTGGTTTTCCAGCAGAGTTGCTTTCTGCCCTGAAAAAGATCCTGTCCCAAATGACTGCATTTCTTTTAAGTGATTGATCTCTGCATCGATTCCACAATATTTCTCTCAAGATACACATCATTCACTACCCAGAGTGCATCCCTGTGGGAGATTCCCTGTTGACTGCTTTGAAATGGTGTGAAAATTTCTGCAGTGGATTTTTATGCCAGCCTGATGTCGGTATTTTTAGATAACATTATGGAAGAGAGATCGTAATGCTTTAAAATATGAAATGCTGAGAAGATACAGGAAACTGTAGGTTACAGTGATCTGGAATGTAACATCAGACTACTGTTGAACAAGCATGCCTAGAAAAAATCACAGACTCGTGCTTTCCATCAAGCTGGAGGAGTAAAATGTCATTTTAGGGAGCCGTTGTGGAACGTGAAGGCGTTTTGGAAGTTGTCCTTGAACTGCATGGAGTTGACACTCCTCCTTTTTCTTGCTTTGACACCAAAGTACAGAAATGCAAATGTAAAAGTTTGCCTTTAGAAGAGCTCCTGTGGTGAACTCAGGTGTACAGACCTTAGGAACAGTTAATGGCTCAAGCAGCCACAGTGATCTGATGATCGTGGGACGTTGCACTGACAGCTTCAATCCACATCTGATAAGCAGAATAGAACTGTCCTCACAGAACTGCAGATTTCAAAGGGTGTCAGCAAAACCTCGAGGAAAATAAATCTGCTCTTTGTTCTTTACTCTGTTTACAAGGTGTGAAGTTTTAGGAGCGAGTCCATTGTGCTCCCACTGTGGAAAATTTATGAAAAACAAGGTAAGTTAAAGCAGGAGGTAATTCTAGAAGCCAAACCCAGATGTATATCAGACCTGACAAGAAAGCTTTTGAGGATGGTTATCTGATGCAACAACACGGCACTGAAATGTTCTATTGCCTGCTGTGGCAGCTTTTATCTCAAAAGCTTTACTTAAAGTGTGGGTTTGTTTACTTTGCTGCATAGGGTTATTGCAGGTATTTTATATTTCCAGTTCCTGTAAGTCTGGTATCTTCTGGTACCATTAACAAGTTGAGCTGTGCAGTCACCCAAGGATTCCCAGTGCTGTGAATAGGTGTTAACATGGGAAAACTTCTCCCTGTGATGAGTTCACCTTTTTGGGAGGTGTCCTAACAACCTTCCAGGTCAACAAAATGGCCAGTGGAGCATTGCAGCCTTCCCATTTATACTTTTGCAAAGAGGAAGGCATTCCTTAATTGTGATATTGGAAGAAATATTTTTTTAAATTTCTACTTAACAGGAAATCCTTATGTCTGATCAATTCCAGGCATTTTGAAGTAGTCATTGCTGTTACTAAAGTTAATCAAAACTTACTGCTGTGTAAGAAAAATCAATGAAAAACAGATTGAGATCGTATAAGGATAATTCTGCTGCGGGGCCTCTCTAGCTTCACCCATCAATAAGGAGACAGAGTGCTAAAAGTTTCATGTGTCTACTGATGTTTTTATTAATCACCTGAGTGCCAAATCCTCCAGTTTACTAAACTTCACGTGTCTGTGTTCACTTACATGGTGGGATTTGTTTGGAGAATGATTTGTGAGCACAATTAAATCTGGATGATTGTGCCACACAAAGTGTATAGAATTTGCCTACAGGATCTTTCAGAAACGTCAAGATATTTTCAATGCAGATGCAGTGTAGTGAGTTCCAATTAGATGTGGTGTGAAAGGACACTTTCACTGAGAGTTCATTCTGGGCAAAAAGTGAAGGAAAGCTGCAGGAAGGTGTTACAGTGTTCCGTTTGGACAAACCCTGAATCTTGACTTTTCTCTATTGCATATAATTATATTTGGTATTATATAATTATAGTCTCTATTACTATATAAAGAACATGCAATTATAGAAAAATATATTTATGTAAATCTAAAATAGATATCATGCAATAATTACAGCTATAAATGTATAATATTATATCTATCATTCTCCACATAAACAGTATTTAATATATTCAATATTTTTGTTTATTAAGCACCTTATGAAACAGAATGGTGGTATTTCAGCAGAAGGTCAGACTATGGAGTGATTTATGGTAAATGGCAGAACCAGGAAAGTGTGCATTCCTTGATTTTGTGGCATATCTGTAGAGCAGTTGTCATTGTAGGGAAATAATTGGCAGTGCCATCACTCCAAACACAGACTGAACCTCTGTGCATTCTGACTTTGGGCAGAGTCAGGCAGTTATTGACTTGGGAAAATGACTGAAACCAGGATTTGCCTAATACACAAATGACTGCCCATTAGATGATTATTTTTTGGTGTTATCGACCTTTTCCTACACCTCTCCCTATACTTGTAGGCACACTACACTGGAATTTTAACAAACATTTGATGGCAAACTGTGAAATTCTTGACCAGCTCTTGGTGTTTGTCGTCCTGAGGGCTCTTCAGGAGCTTCCTGGGAGTGCAGTTGGCATGGACCATATGCCAGTGAAAAATACATTCTTCCTTTGGCTTTAATTCTTTTTTCCTCTTTTTTTCTTTAGGATATGTTTTATTCAATCACTTTGGGAATAAAGTAAAGCTGTAGTTTGCTTTTAATCTGGGAAAACTCATCAGTTCTTCTGATTTCATTTGTTTATGCTCAGGACAGGCAATAATTCCTTCTGTTTGGATTGTCCTTGTGCTCCCACTGGTCGGGTGGAACCAAAGTGCCCAAATGTCTGTGAAGAGAGAGTTGATGTCCTAATTAGTTGTAGTTCAGAAGCAATTTTGTGTTCTGTTGGTAGGCTATGAAAAATGAAGAGGAATTACAGCTTTTGCCTATTCATAAAAGTACTGTTCATATTTAGCAAAGGATTTTGGGACAGTGGAAAGAAATTTGCTTAATGTGCCTGTTTACAACGATTACTCTTGAACTTGCCCTAATTATACTATTTTGGTTATTTTAGGAAACACATTAAATAGTCTTTTAACTCTGCAAGCAGTCAACAATCAAAATAGGTAAATACACACATATTTGCGTGCATTTTACTGTGCATATCAATATGCCACCAGAGCTTGCTCAGTGGAGTGGAACAGCATCTTTGTAGTCATTAGGAACCACTAATGTGTGGTTAAAAAATATTAATTCTGAAGACCTATTTACCTGATAGATTTAACGGTCTTGATGGGACCATTAGAAGCTAAATAACAAAGATTTTAAAACGTCCTAGATATTTCTAAAAGACCTAATTGTTCCTAAGGATCTCCATTTACAGGCAGTCTAGCAGATGCCATTTAAGAAGCTGATGCTGTATAGGAGCGAATGCTCTATTTATGATGCATGGTTTGCATCAGCAGGGCACCCTGCAACTGTGGAATAAAGAAAAAATCACCTGAAATGAAGCTTTCTTTAATAAAAAGGGGGAAAAAAGCAGATATAGCTCTTGTAATGACATTATTTAGACTTGGTTTCTTTACATTCTCTCAGGACAGAAGTTGTGTGCCCCAGTTAATGATCACTAAAGTCCTGCTCAGGCAGGGGGAAGGGGACGCACGTGCAGTTCACACAGTTGCTGTTAAACTAAGGCAAGAAATATCCTGAAATTCTTCATCCAGGAAGGTGGGGAGATCTTTATTATTGCAAAATTTCTAAGAACTTGCTCATAATTTCTCATTCTTTGTTAGTTTAGGGTACTAGCAAAGGGTTTAGCTCTTAGTAGCAGTGTTTTTGGACTGTGGCTGTTGTCCCCTCGGGTGCTGGGTGTGCCACCTGCTGTTGGTCAGTCTGCTCTCGAGGCCACGGGCAAACTGGCCCTGGGCCCAGCGCAGGTTGTTCTGCAGGGCAGCAGGACTGAGCTGCAGGTCCTGAGTGCCAGCCTGCCTCTCTCGTGTGCCACAGTGGATGTACAGCTGTCAAGTTGTGTTCTCGGTCTTCCAAACCAATTTAATTCCCTTCCCAGGCTCCCAGTGGACACATCTTGCCCAGCTGCTGCTGTAAGAGAGGCATCTTTTCCTAGTGCCCCTTTGCAGTGCCTCTGCAAGCGCGTTTTCAGGAGCTTGCTTTTTCTTCCACCACACAGCCTGAACTTCCATGAGAGAGAATCCATATTAAATATAAGGATTGCTGTAACCTGAGGGTCCTGATCCCTGTAACGAAGCCAGGTCCACTTAGGAACTTGAATTCTGCCTTTTTCGTGCTTAGTTTTCTTCTTCAGCTGCAGATCTTCATCTCCTACCACAGGAATCATTAAATATATCTCAAACGAATCTCATGTCTATATTTCCTGAAACTGTGCATTAATTTACATTTTTTTCTTTTGTAAGACAAGAGGACCCTTTTTTTATTTAACAAAAATTTATCTGTGAGTACCACATGAGACCTGAACTCTGCTGTGCCACTGGCAGCACTCCTAGTGTGGCTGGGCAGCCGGTGTGCTTCAGCAGATGCTTGTTTTACCAGATTTAGTCTCTTCATTGTTTTCGCAGCCTCATTATTCTACCTGCTGTCTGGTTCCCTTTGTGCTTACATTATCCAAGACAAATATCTGTGCCAAGCACAGTGGAGCCCAGGCTCCTGTATCCCAGATTCCTCTGCTTCCCTGTGTGTAAGGGGGAGTTCAGCCAGTCTTCAGGTGACTTTGCTGCTACTCAGAATTCCTGAGACAGCTTCACTTCAGCACTTGTGGCTCAAAAGACACTTGAACAGGAGAAATTTCTGGTCTTCAGTTGCAAGCAGATAAATATTTCCCTCAATTAATAAAGATACCTAATGGTTAAATAGGTAAGAATATTCATTATGCAACAATAGATTTTTTTTGTTATTGCATGGATAACTTCAAGGATATTTTGTTTTTCTTAAACTGTGCTGCTAATGAATATAAAATTAAAATATGTTTGGCATTCATGACTGTAAGTGAACAGCTGTAAGAAGGCACTGATTCCAGTACAGAACACAGCTGATTTTGTTGGACAGGAAAGAGAGTCCATCAGCAAAGCCAATCCATAATGTGAAGTATTTCTTTTCTGTGTTCTAATTCTCTAGTCACTTTGGTCACCCCTTCAGCCTTGCAAAGGTGACCAGGTTTTAGAAGGAGTAGATGAAGAGCTCTGTCATGTAGCTGCCAGCCTAGTGTTTGACATCTACTGCTCTGCCATGGATAAAACTTTGGGAATGGTGGTGTTGGTAGGTGTAGCTCAGGTGTGTGTAGGGTCCCAAAAGCAGAGTAAGACAGATACTATAAATAGAACAAGCTCATGCAAATACAGACTTCTCTGGATCTCATTATACAGGAATAGTCTCCTCATTAGCTCATTTGACTCAAGTATTTCTCCTGCTGGGTTGCTATTTCTGGGTTCAAAGCAAAAAAAAAAAAAAAAAAAGGACAAATAATGTGTTTGCTCTTTGCTGCCATTAGTTGTTAATTATGTTTGGAGAGCGATTTCTACAAATAAACCCCGTCTGCACCTGTGTGAGTGTATTTCCATCTGTACCAGCAGCAGAGCTTATCTGCTAAGGGTGGAACAGGGTTTCTGGAGACGAGTGGGGATGAGGAACTTGACATTGGAACAGGCAGAAGGATGCGTTTTCCTGTGTCCTTCAGTCAGACAATCACTGTTGCTCAGGGATCCTGGACACAGGACACATCCAGAGTCTCCAAGCACAGGGCTGAGAGTAACTAACTGCACTGTGGGTCTATAATCTGAAACACTGACCAGATTCTCCATTTCACAGCTGTCTCTGGTTTTATGGGCCAACTGAAAACTCTGCATCTGAAGGGAGCTGCAACTGGGAGTGTGGTGCTGGAGCCAAAAGCTGCCATCTGTGGTTGTGCTTTCCAGACTTCCATAAAATAACCAGCTCCTGAAAGCTGAGTAAACTTCATCTTTGGGAGTTTTGAAATTACCATTGTGCTCAGGAACACGTCTCTAGTCCTCTGGGCTGGCTTGATCAGGTGTGCCTGTGGTTAGAAATACACAGGCGTGGAATTCCTTCAAGGTTTGCTCCACCGATGTTCAAATATCACAAAAGCAAAGGCGTCTGTAAATGTGTGTGCATATCTGTCTATAAATACTAATAGTTCAGGTGCTATGCCACTTTTAAAAATGGTTGACAAATTCAAGGCCTTTCAAGTTCTGGCTCATCTTCAATTCTTGTCATGCCATGTCTGCCAAACTTATGCAAAATAGTGGCTTTTATACATTGTATTATTAGAGATGAGTTAAGGTTGGAAAAGTAGGGGTTGCTAAGGAAGAGGAAAATGTGTGAAGCTGTACTGACAGGCTTCAGATGCATGAAAAGTTGCTGCAGAGACTCAGGTAATGATGATAATGCAGATCCACAGGGAAAAGAGCAAAAGGTAATAGGTTTAAATTGTAGCAAAAGAGATCGAGATTTGGCATTAAGAAAAGCTATCTAAAAGAAATAAATGGAATAAATGACTTGGGGAAAGTGGAATTTTCATAACTGAAGGCTTTTAAAACCAGGTTAGATGGATGGCCCTAAGGAATGACTTGAGTTGTATATCCTGCTTTTTGAAGTTAATTAACTGTCTTATTCTTCTGGCTCCATTACTGATTTTATTTTTACCCTGTATTTTCTTTGATCCTGTTTCTCTCCATTTTTGAATGTTGCAGTGTTCAGAAGAAGTTCTTGGCCAAATGTACTATCAAAGGAAAAGAGTCTATCAAACACATTGTTTTAAACGCCAGTAAAGCCCCCAGATATTTTTCTGGTTACTTATTTTCATTAAATAAGGAAAGTCAAGTCAGCTCAGTCAAGTCTTGCACTGGAAATTCAAGTGTTTTTTGTTTTTCTCAAATTAAAAAGAAAAGACCTTATTGTAAACTAGATGTGGGAAACTCACAGGAGTGAGCCCTGTTAACCACCTTAGCACCTGTGATGTCGAGCTAGCTGTGGAACACCTTGGGCAATCAGTTAATTATGAGGAATATAGTTTTCATGAGCTTTGCACCAAAGCAGTGGCTTTTGTGGAAGTCTGGCTGTCTGCAGTCACCAGGCCACCTCTGTGATTATCCTGGAGAACCTCTTCAGTCAGGAGACTGCCCTGGGCTGGGCAGTGGGACTGGCAGGTTATGTAAAAGTGAGCACAGTCCTGTCACACCAGCGCTCCCTGCTATTGAAATTCCAGCTCCCCCTGCCTCTCTCCTGGTGTGTGGTGAATTCACAAAGTTGGGAATGCCTGGAGCTGGGGTGGTTTTCCCACATCCTGCCCTGCCAGCAGCAACTCCAGAGCTGCAGCCTCATCTCAGATGCGAGCATTGAGGACACGAGGCTGTGCCTTGGACTGCAGGTGGCAAAGCAAAACCAAAGCACTGGGATTGTGGTGCTTGAACACAAAGCTGCTAGCCTTACCAGCACGGAGAGAGGAAGTGTCCTAATAGGGAATGTGATTATTTGTGTTAGTTAAATACAGCAATGCCGGCTTGTTTAAATATAATAGACACACTCTGCTGAGTCACTCCTGAGTGCTTCATGCAGAACATGCTCTGCCTGTGCCTAAAGAGGGTTATTAAAGACTGCTGAGTACAGAGAGCTTTAACAAAGAGATCTCAGGGTAAACACTGACATTTGTTACTGCCTCTGTTCAGCACTGCCGAAGGTCCCTGGGAACTTGGGAAATTGAGCTGTCAGATCTATGAAGATGAAATGAAACTTTGTTCTATGGCTTCAGTCCCTTAGGAAAGTTTTTCAGGTCATTTAGCGTTAGTACTGTGAGCAGAGCTTATTATTATTTTCCTGAAAATTATTCCCTTTTATTGATAAATGCAGAGTGACAACTTGGCATTGCCATCAGCCCACTGCTGTTTGGTTAAGGCAGTGCCTTAAAGACTGACAAGGCATTTTGCAGGCAGCTTGCCTGGGCTGTGGGCAGGACAGGATGACTGATGGCTGTCAGATGTAACCACCACACCAATTGACTTGTAAATTCTAGTTAAGCACATTCACAGGATGACTTGGCAAGAAAGCACAAAATGTTCTGGGAGGAAGATTCACTTCTCACTGTTTCCAGGCTTAAGCATAGCTGCTGTTTGATAAAGAAAGACTCAGGGGAGCAATGAAATGACAGTGAAGCCAATGATTGACCTGTTGAAACTGTTGGACTGGGCCTTGCTTGAGATTTTGTCAATCTAATTTGCAAGGAGGAAAATCTCAGTGTTTATAGATGTCTTCTTAACACTTTCTTAGGATTGCTGCTCATGTGAGTTTTTGTAAAATGTTTATGTTGTATTGTCAAGCAATTTCAGAGATATACCATTAAAACACAAGTTTTCTTTCTGAAAATATTAGCTGTAAATCAAAGAAAACCCAAAACACTTCTTAATTTTCAATTCCATGACTAAGGGCATGGAAAAGGCTCTAGGGGTTTAAAGATGAGGATGGAACAGCTCTGACCAAAGTTTGGCTCTCAGTAGTTTGTGTTGTATGAACCTGGGGGAATGGGGAGCAGTCATCACATGTCAGTATTTTTGTGTTAGTCCTGCTTTGCTGGGGACTCAGTTCTGTAGGTTTTATGTGTCCCTCATTCGCCTTCCTTCCCCCAGCCATGCAGGCAGAGCGGGGAGGATGATTGCTGTCTGATCTCACGGCTCAGCCTTCCCTCCAGTAGGAGTAGATGGAGCTGCTCTCTGCACAGCCCAGGGTGATTAAACACTGAGCTGTGCTGGGAAAAATGTAACGTAGGCTTAGCATTAAATTCATGTTTACTCCTTCAGGCAGCTGCGCCGTGAACACTGGCTCTTGGAGTTTCAGTGCTTATCAGTGCTTTCCTGAATATAAAGGGGTATTATGGCTCCCAGTATCAAGTCCCACAATCTGCATGCAGGATTCTTTTCCTCTAAGACCATAATCTCTTTTCCATTGCTTCCTATGCTTCAGTGCCTGAGGAGTGAAAGAGTGAAGGCCAAAATATGAAATGTGCCAAAATCCGCCCTTTCTCTGGACAGGCAACAAGAAAAAGTCAACCTTTATTACAGAGATGTTATTTACAAGTTGACTATTGTTAATGGATGCTTCACTACATGTAAAGAAAATAGTGTTAGGGGGGATATTAATTTTTGGCTCCATGTGCATTTTACTCAGTATCCTTTCCTCACAGGCAGAGTCAGCACTCCTGCCAAACAGTGAGCCCTAATACTACGATGGTTATCTTTTATTTTAACTAGATTGTGTTTGATTTATAATACAGAGATCTTATTTAAGAATCAGCAAACCTCAGATAACAGAGCAGGTCCCAAGTAGAGTAACTTCCTATGTGAATTTGGCTTTAGTAAATAACCAGGGAGCTGGTTCTGTGTTTGAAACAGAGCAAAACACCAGGAGCCAGCGTTGGCTGCTGAAAAGTGTCTCCTGTGGGTGGAGGGACATTTGGACAAGCAACAGAAGGTGTAAAATATAGTTTGTCTGGAGCTGCTGTTGTGTCTGAATTTTAGCTGTTTCTCGTGGATCTGCAGAAGCAGAGAAAGAGCTGCAGTGACCGGAAGCTGCAGTGTTATCCTGCCCAACACTGAATTCCAACCCTAAGCAGAGCAGGGCCCACTGCACAGCCCACATTTATTTGATACAAATATTCAGCATATCCTCGTCCTGACAGTCAGAGCAGACCCTGCAGCTCGACTTGAGCACTGTCAGAACCTGTGCGTGAGCCCTGGGATGGGTGCTCAGCTTTCTCTACAGACTGCCCAGTGTAAGCTGGAAGCCAGCGTTTCTGTCCCTCTTCTTCTACGTTTCAGTGTGCTGGCTGTATTCAGCTTGGTTTGTTAAAGCCAAGCTAAGGTTGAGATGAACATCTTGGTATTATTTCGTTTGCAAATCCACCTCTGGTGAAATCAGTCCTGCCTCACTATCAGAAAACAAAAAAGCAGTCCTGTCATTTCAGAGGAATGTGTGATGATGGGCATAAACTTGGAAAGTTTTTGTCTTGTAGCAGTGATCTCTTAAATATACAAAGGTCAACTATACTCTTAAGTCAGGACTGGTTTGTATCTGGAGCTTGGCATGTCTGCTGGGTGTGCATACAGGGAATACTGGAGTTGGCTATGCTGCAGGATTTCAGGACTGGAAGCCCCAGGAAAAGTCTCTGCCACTTGTGTCAGGGTACACAAGATGAAACCTGTTAGGGAACAGATGGGTGATTTAAATTTTTTTTTTCTTTACCTCTGAGCAAAAGGAACCTGGGAACTCCTGTAATCCAACAGAGCAGTGGGCAGTATGGGTTTGCAGTGCACAGAATGGTTTGCATTCCAAGGGATTTTTGATAACCAGCTAGTTCCACGTCCTGCTGTGGAAAGGGACACCTTTCACTATCCCAGGTTGCTCCAAGCCCTGTCTAGCCTGGCCTTGGACACTTCCAGGGATGGGGCAGCCACAGCTTCTCTGGACAACCTGTGAATTTCTTCCTAATATCTCATCTAAATGCACCCTTCTTCAGTTTAAGACTGGGTTTGGTTTTATTCCTTCTATTTAAAGTAACCAAAACAAAGAAAAACTTCTAGAGAAGGACAAAAAACCCACAGCTGATAATGGATGTGTGAAAATGATGCAATTGGTTGCAATAATCCAGCAAACAAACCCTCTGTTCAGATGTGCTCAGTTAGGATTCCTGATTTCTGAAAATGGGAGATGGAAAGTTCTAAAGGGCTGGTATGACTGCCACCCTGTAGAATGACCTTTAGATGAAGTAATTTATGGAACAAAAATACCTTTGAGTAGAAGAGCTTTCTTCTCCTCCTCCTATGACTTTTGCACCTTTTCTGCATCACCTTCCCAGTACCCTGTTTTGGGTGTGCAAGGTCTTGCTCACTGTTCAATTGAATCCTGATTAAACTTCACTGAACCACGGCCAGGCAGTGGAGAGGACATTTGGGACTTGCCAGGTTGCTTCTGGAGGCAGGAGGGTGTCAGCTCCTCTCCACATTCTCTGAAGGGACAGTCACACAGAGAGCAGGGCAGCCACTGGGAAATCATTAATTAAATTGTAACAAGCCGTTGTGGGCAATAATTGGGTTACAGACAGCTGACACATGGGCAGAAAGGAGACAACTGAGTCTTGACACAGTTCAGTGCTGGCAGAGGAGAGAAAGGAGATGAAGTGATGGAAGACAGAAACCATGTCAGGTTATAGCTGAGAATTGGTGCCAAGTCTGTCACAAGGTGAAACTGGTGCAAATTCTCACCCTGCAGTTTTCAATAAAGACTTGAAAAATTGCAAAGTCATTTTTATAAAACAGGAAGAACTATTTAAAATGTCTTTTGTGTCCTGTAAGCTTCTTCAGGAAGTGTTTAATTCTCCTAAAAACTTATTTTTAGAGAAATTCTGTCCATTTTGAAAGTACTGTAGATATCTTTCCTTGAATTTGATGTCCATTTCAGAAGTGAATTCTCACCTGTCAGACACAATTTTGTGTTGGCAAACAGCCATCTAGAGCTCTGACTGCACATCTTCATGCCTTGAAACTAAAACAGCCACAAATTGTTTTGATTCCCAGCTCTGTTCAGGGAGAAACAAGAGATGAAAGTTTCATCATGAATAAATGAAAGCATTTTTGGGGACCTAAAGCAGCAAGTTTTAGCTTGTGGAGCAGTTTGATTTCAGTGCTTTATTTAGGACATGAATCAGTGTGGTGACTTAAAGTGGTGAAGGTGTTGGTGTTTGGGAGCCCTGTTAAAATTAACAGGGCTTGGTCCTGAGCTGTCCTGGGCTGCCACGCAGACAACGGGGGTCCCCTTGGTCCAAGCTGTTCCCAGGATTTCCCCTCTTTCTGAGGGCTGCTGCTGCTTTTCTGTGTGACCCTGAGGAAAGGCCTGTGCCATAATTTCTCTGGTCTGGAGGGTTGTTTGGATATATTTGCATTTCTCTCAGGAGAGCACATCTACTCTCTGTCCTTTGCTCAGGGATTTTTGTGCATACTGAACTACTCTCTAGTAAAACTAATCATTACAAACAGCTCCTTTGACTGCAGCTCACGGAATGTAGATTATTTTCAGAAAGCCTAAATACAGCCTTTCTTCCCTTGTTTAAAATGGACGCAGTTTGTTTGTAAAGGACAGCCTAAATTCCATAAGCAGAGACTTTCCTGTTCCTTTGTGCCGGGGTTTGTGCTGAGGGCACACTCAGTCAGGATCCGGGCTAGGGACAAGATGCGCTGGGTCTGATATTCCTGAAGGATTCTCTGTCTGGCCAAAAGGGAGCCAGGCCTCCATCCTGTTTGCACGTGCCCTTCCATTTCCCACATGGACAGAGGGATGTGCTCTGCCTGTGCTTTGGATGGAGGAATTGCTTCTCCACAGTGGGAGTAAACACTGTTCAGTCCTGACAGATAGCAAATGTCCTTGCTGGTTAGAAATATCTCCCTATGTGCCAGACACTGCTGCTTGCCAAGGGCTGGTGCCTGGGAAAGGAGCACATTTCAGTGAGATGATCAGCTTGGTTCTGAATGGTTTCACTGGTAAAAATCAGGACTGATACACGAGTCAAGCAGAACTCAATGCTTGTGAATGGTTTGTGTCTGTGTAAGCCACCCTACGACCATTTGAACTTGAGTCAACAGAAGGATTCTCCGTTTTTCTGGAGTTTTGGCTTGGCTCCATCTTGTTTTTGTTGACCCAAATTTGTTGTTCAGTGGAAGTGGAAAGTTTTCTGGTGTTGACACATTTCAATACATACTTTAATGTCAGCTTAGAAAACAAACATCTTAGAAAAGGTGCATTCTTTGAAATCATTAGCAAGAAAAAGCTTTTATATGAAAATTCAAACTTGGCATATATTTGAGGTCTTGAAAGAGTGACAAAATTCCAAGTGTCTATGGATCATAGTTAGATACAACTGATTGCTCTGGGTTTCACTTCCTTGAGGAGAAATCTTCAGGAAGAAGATATAGGTCCAGCACAGAGGATATGGAGGGACATTCTCATTCAGTTTTGAATGCAGTCACATCTTTTTACTCTGAGTTCCAATATCTTGGAGCACTACAGAGACACTGAAAATTCTGGCAGAACTCATTTGGCTGCTGTTATGACACTTTCCATAACTTGTCATGGAAACAGGCTTAACCCAGTGGCAGAGAGGAGGGAGATGGTGGGGAAGTGGTACAAGGATTTTCCCTTAATTTCTATTCTTGGTGCATCCATCTCTGCATGTTTCAGTACCTTCCCAGAGCATTTGCCTCCCTTTTCTATGGTGGCTGTGTTTTACTGCTGTTTCTCTTAAGCTGACAGGTCCTGTAGCACATTAGCACCAGCTACATAATTTCATAGCTTGTATCCCTTCATAAACTTACTGTCCAAAATATTATTTCTTGTGAGAGATAGAGATTTATTTTTCTTAAATATACAAATTTTAAATTGCCCTCAGGACTCAAGCCATTTATTCTTAAATTGAATCTTATTTATTGTAATCTAGTTCCAACTGATAGAGCATTCCTCATATTATTCTGACAGAAATAAACACGGAGGTAAAGTGCTATCTTGGCAGAGAGTTATATGAGCTTGTAATAGCTGCATGCAACTGAATTTTCATTTTACTTTTATTTATTGGAAAGCTATCCCAGGATTTTGAATTGATTCCTCACTTTTGTTTGCATCTATATCTATTTCTTCAATAAAAGGAAGAAATCTCCTGTTATTTCAGGCCTCATCAACCTTCCTGAAAAATAACGTGAATAACATTAGTATAAGGAAAATTGAAATGCTTAACTGTAGTTTTTCTATCCGTGCCACAAGAAATCCATGTCTAAACAGCAAGTGTTCAGAGTAGAAGATGGCTTGGGATTGCAGCTGTGCACTGAGATGGCATTCAGAGAACAGGTATTATAGCTATAATGTGTTAACAAATAACAGGTGGTACAGATGTTAAAATTTCTTCTGAATGAAGCAAACCTGGGGTTTAAAATGCTCCTAGGGGGAACTACCCAGGCCTTGGGCAGTGCACACAATGCTGTCCTAGTAGGACATGAGGGGAGGTTACTTGTCAAATATCACAGCAAGGTGTAACGTAGTAATATTTCAAATATATGTCTTTATCAGTCCTTATTGTTTAAAAGTCATGGATGCAGAATCCATGGCATGCTGTTTCAGGAAGGAAAAGTGAAAATGTTTTGTGCAGCTAGATGATGCTCTATGGTATTTACCTGGGAGCTGAGAAGCAGCCAGCTGTGTTTCCTAAGGGCTTTTAAAACAGAGGGGTTGCAGCCATTGTTTAGCTTGTAAAAACTGCTAATTTTCCACAGCAGTGAAATATTTATTTTCTGAGGCAAGACACTGCCATATTAGAGTAGCAGAAGTCCCTACAGAGGAAACTTTATGTGCATGTAATTTAACAAAGACTGGAAAATGTGTGTTCTGGTCTTTTATTCTAAAAGACTCCACATAGGTGCTTCTTACTTTTACTGTAGGTATGAGAGACGCCAATTCTAAAGAAGTTCCCAGTAATGTGGAAATGATGCTTGTATTGATTATTTCCTGAAGTTTCAGTTCTAGAAACTTGAGCATAACTTGTCTAAGCCTTTTGGGGCAGGAGAATGCAAGGTGGGGGGTGTATTGTTTTAGCAGAACATTAATGCTGAGCCATTAACACATCTTGAGGCACAGATCTGTGCACTGATCCATTCTGACTGGTGCCATAGGTTCACATTAGAAGTATCTTCTGTGAAAAGTATCCTGCTTCTGTGATAAGGCAGATAATAAATTTAAATATAATCGTCAATTGAAAATCCTGTAGCATAAGAAATATTTCCATGCCTGGGGGAACAAATAATGAGGATGTGTCTGATCTTTTGCCTTTAAAATCCCTTGATGAAGATGTTGGATAGTTCATGAATTGGGCATTTCCTGGTGGGATGTTTTGGTGATGGGGTGCCGTGGGAAAGGTTCCTGTGAGGGTTCCAGCACAGCACTTTCTGCTTGGGTTGGTGAAAACCAGAAATTATTTGAAACATTATACAAAGCTGTTTGGAGTAGAAATACAGCCCAGCTGGGTTTCTCTGAGCTTCCAGCAAAGACAGAAACTCTTTATTTGTTATCTGAACTCAGCTGCAATGCAGTTGTGGCTGTACCAATCAGTCCTCCCTGTACCCAGGGGCAGGACTCATCTTCCCAGACCCGTGGGGATGTTTGCCGCTATCACAGTGCAAGGGCGAACTCTTCCAACCCCGAGCCCTCGGTGATCATTATCACTGCTCTGTAGATTCTGCTCCTGATTGTCCTCTAACACTCCCAGATAAACGTTCCTGAGCGGCTCGGAGGTTACTGAAATCTCCTGCCTCAGTAAACCTGAAGTAATTCTGCTCGGGAGATAATAGGCAATGTCAGACACAGTCATCTTCGCCCCTTCCTCTGTGATTACATTTTGAAAGTATTTATTTAACTCTCGACGTGTTTTGTCTTTTTCTTCAACTTGATTTCACAGCAGATCCTGCAATAGTTTACCCACTTCATGGACTGTTTGAGGGCTAGGAAGTGCTCAGCTCTTCAGCTGAGCAGATGGAGTTAGGAATATTTTAGGTTTCCTCTTGCACTGCTTGCATTCCTCACCGTTGGGAAATATCTCTCCATATTCTTTACAGGGCTTCATTGTTCAGGATTTTGAAGCTTCTGTTAAGTTCCTTACATGTCTTACATTACACTTTCTTCTGTGCATCTGATGTTAGTGTTTGTTCCTGTTCCTTTAAGCTGAGCAAATAAACCCTTTCTATAAAGTTGCTCTTCCCTTGCATTTCCAATCCTGTGGGCTCTTGGACAGCTATGTCAGGCTTCTGTTTGTTTTTCTACTGTGGAATCTCATGCTATTAGATACATTCAACTGCAAAATGAGTATTTGTATGATTTTGGATGATACACCATTAATATGCTTATCACTTCTAGTAAATCTCATCCTCGTTTCTTGACTCACTGAATCAGTACATTGGCAGTTCCTGACTCACAGCCATTATCCTTGGCTTGTGGTAGCAAGATTTCGCAGAGAATTCTGCATTAAATATGATTCAGGACCATGGATTTCAACAATGAAATATTTTCTTATATCCAATTTATATTTTCAATTTATTTCTATGTAACCTTTGATTGAATCACTGAGTGTTATCTGTTGGAAAAGGGAAGCATTCCTTTATGCTAGTATAATGCCATAGGGGATTCGTTATACTCTGTAAATACATGTACATATTTGAGTTGATTAAAGGATGTTTTGATTATTTGGTGAAATTTTTTCTTCTAGGTAAACACAAAGCTGAATACATATAAAGAATATATATGTGTAAATATATATATATGTAAATTGATCCACATTCCAGTGCTAATTATGGATTGTGAAACCAGGGTAGTGGTGTTCAGTCCCAGCTGCTTTTGTTTTTTTCTCTGTGTAGTATAGGAAGACATTTCTGGTGAGTAGAACAGGAAGTGAATCCCCTTGATAATTGCCAGATTCTCCCTTGCAATAAATCAGGAGAAGGCCTTGGACACCACCTACCACTTGCCCACCAGTGTTGGAGAGAGAATTCTGCAGCTGTAACATCGTGCAGGGGAGCTTGGGTCTTTGGATGCCTGGAGAAACCCGAGGGAGATTCCATATTCTGGAGCAGAGCTGTGATAGATATCTCTGTTAGGGAAGGCAAAACCTGTTCATGGTTTCAATGGTTCCTGACGTCAGACCATTTTCTCTGGACTGATTTCAATTTGCTGTCTGCTCAGCCTTGTGCATCCTTATGTGTTCAGCCCTTTTCAAAAGCCTTCAGGATGTTGTTTTATTTTCATTAGAGAAGTCTTACAAGAGCATGGAATCACCTTTCCAGAATATCTGAATATTTGCTTCATTCAGGATCTGCTGCTGCTCGGGTATTTTTATGATTGTCTCGATTGTCTTCTGCTGGGGGACCCAGAGGAAGAAACAAGAAACCTCTCAGGAACTTTGTGTTTAGCCAGGCAGCAGCACTGCTGTGACTTGGACGTGGGAAAGGAAAAATAGTTGTATTAATCCTATGGGAAAGAGCTACCACAGTGAGGAGAAGCACAGCGGCCAGTCCACCCGCTCCTGTGGCTTTTTTATCACAGCCCAGAAAAATGACAGGGTTCAAGGAAAACTTTTCAGGAAAAGGGCCTGAACGTACAGCACCCACAGAGTCATCAAATGCAGTCTTGTGCTATGCTGAAAACACATTAAGTATATTTAAAAGAAAGATTGGATTACTTTTAACCAAAAGAGAAATGGATTGCCACTTAAAAATTTTCCCCCTATGGAAGTAGGTGATAATTTTTCAAGCTGTTTCCCTTTTTTGAATTCTTGATCTGGGGCAGTGGGGGTTGAACACCACCATTCTATTTCCTTTCCAGCCTTTGCCATTCCATTTTGCTTTCCACTAGAAGAAGAAAAGATTTCTTCTTATTCCTGCTATTTTTTTTCCTTTCCCCCTGCTCTCTGAAGCTCTTGCTTGAGGCTGCCCACCCTTCATGGACCCAAACGCTCCCAGCACAGAGCTGAGAATCCCTGGGTGTCCCCAGAACCTTATGAGGCACAAGATCCTTGCATAACCAGACCCCTGCAGTCACCAGGCTCCCTTAGCTTTATTTTCTGTTGAAGAGCCTCGTGCTTATGTTGAAAAGGTGTGATGAGAAGGGACCTGTTCTGAAGCTTTTTTCAGCCCAGTTGGTACCCTGCAAATAAGCTGTTCTGTACCATACACTACCCTGATTTATGTGAGACATCACGTATTGATGCCTTTATAGACAGCAACTTAGTGTTTCAGAGGAGTCTGCATGTTACAAAAAGGGCAGCAGGTGTTATTTAGACTAAATTGACCTTGAAATTGATTTCTTTATTTTATGACTTACTGAGGGGAGATTAATACTTTTTTTTTTTTTCCTGCAGCCTGAAACAATTTACATGGTAATAGAAGGCATAGTCAGTCAAATAAATTGCTGGAAGTAGTGGTGTTCCAAGAAAGAAAATATGGATCTTACTTGCATTGATTCTTTCTATCCCCAGGGAGTAGCTAAGACTTTTAACACTGGGGAAAGACTGCCAAAATTTATTTTTCCCATTAAAGGCAGAAGAATGGATAGTAATGTCTGTTAGCTGACATTTACTCCAAACTTTCAGTTTGAAGGGTGGGGAGAAGGCTGTGCCCCATATAAAATTTAGGGAGCGTTTTAATGCTATTTCTTGATTTCTCTAAGGGCAGATGGATAGTAGAGGGAATCATAAGAAACTTCTGGAAAGCCTGGCATGGACACAGCTTAGCTGCCCTTTGTAACAGAACAGACCCTGAAAATAAAATAGCTTGCAAATGGTGGTTGCAATTCCGCCTTCGAGTACCAAGTAGGAATCATCTCAAAACACAAATGTTAATGGAAACAAGAGACCTAAAAGAAATTACCTGGAGGAGGCACTGATAGGGACATGAAATATAGCTCTACAGGAGAGAGAAAGTTTTTGTTTATTGTGCTGCTGCAAACGCTGCAGAGCTGAAACAATGTAATTTCCATTTTCCTGTAGCCTCCAAGACGAGTGCCTAGTTAAATGATTTGTCAGTGGCACAATACTTTGCATAACCCGAACATGTATGAGATATTATTATGACATATTACCTGCAAATGAGTGTGAAAGCAACGGCACAAACCAATCTTTTGTTTGCTGTAAATACAGAAATGGTGTGTAGGAAAGTGTCTTATATGTGAAAATCATTATGATGAGAATTAATCTCCTTTGTCTATCAGAAAGCTGCCCCTGAATGCTGCTCTTGCAGCTGTAGGGAGGGAATGATTATTTCAGTCTGTGTGGTACAGGAGCAGCAGGAGAGAGGCCTTTGGTGGGTACCAGTCCAAGTGTCTGGGACTACTGGGGGAGGGATTTGGGCTCTTGCTAATAGGCTTATATTAGTCTGAACAGTTGTTGGAATTCTCTGCCCCCCTAAAAATAACCTTGACCTGAGGAGTTTTGCTAGTTTTGCTTTTATTTTCTGGCTTAATGTCCTTGGATTATCACAGGTGGTGAGTTATTAATAGGGAGCACACCACAAGTTTCCCAAGGAGGTGTCCCACATGCAGCATTGGCCTGAAGCTGTTTATTAATTTGTTACTGGTTCACAGAGCAGTGCAATGCTGAGAAATCAGCTGGGGTTGGGGAAAAAAAAGGTGTGTTTCCAAAACAACTGCTTAAAGTGTCATCTTTATTTGGAACTCGGGGCATTGCCTTCCAGAAAAGAGTTGTGTGAAATCAAATGTGCTGTCTCCATGTCTGCCAGCCTGCCTCTCCTAGGGAGCTTCCCAAGAGAAACACCCCTGCAAAAAGGTTAGTTTGGGGTCCCACAGTGCTTCCTGAGCCTGTGGAGCTGTGATCCCAGGGCAGCCCGAGCCCTGGAACAAGAGCCTCCTGAGGGGAAGGTGATGGGCTTGGAACACAAGGAGTGGAGCAGCCCTCCTGCAGCATCCCGGTGCGCAGGGTGTCTGCGGGGTGGGCAGCAGTAACACAGAGCAGCTCAGCTGAAGGGACGGAAGGAAGGACACTGAAACGAGGAAACGTGAAGAAAACCTGAAAAGGCAGCAGATGCACAGCTGATCAGTGGTACAGCAGGGAGCAAGGGTGCGGAGGCACTATGAAATCATACAGGGGCTAAAAAACAGAAGCTTTTCTTGGTGGTTGTTTTTTTGCAATGTGTCTCGGTTTGCAGATTCTCACAGTGGACAACAGTGCCTGCTTTCCTTTGTGGGAAACATGAAATGGGACTGCAGGGATTTGTCTGTGGGGTGATTTTGGTGGTAGTTCGGCATCTCTTTAGATCTTGCAAAGTCTGTTTCTTGGCATTTTCTATGAAGCAGTTGATGTTTACAATGGCTAAGTTGAATGGAGAGTGAGTGATACTCTAATTTATGCACTTCAGACACTGGGGTATGCTCAGGGTGAAGTGGTGGAGAATTTCTCCCAACTCCCTGAAATCTGGTCTGTCTACTGGATTATAGCATATCTCTTATAAATAAAGGATCTAGAAGCATAATATCTGGAGGCATAGTGGATGATGATAGTTAAAAGAAGTTCATAGCAATTACTCTCTGCTGTCATGGACAGACGGGCCCCAATTTCAGCTTATCAGACTTTCATTCCCAAAACTTAGGAGGAGTTGTGTAGCTTGGCTTTGACATGTAAATCTGATTTTATTGACAGGAAAGGCAAAACAAGAGGAGGCCAGCCCTGGGAGAACTCTTCAAAATATGAATGTAATGGCTATGTTCATTAGGGAGGAGGCAAACATTAATATGCTAACTCTTTCTAACATCCTCTTCATATCCTCTTCAAATCAGAACTGTTTTAATTACTGACCTGAGTTTTGCACTTGTATATATTGCACCTGTGTTTAGATACTGTTGCACTTCTATCACCTGTTTAAAACCTTTCGAAGCCTTTGTTTCTGTGTTGCAATAATAGCAGAGTGCTCAGCTTATTCTCACGCCCATGCCCCAAAGTGCTTTGTGTCCTCACTTGGGGAATGTCAGCTGTGATGTAGGAGAAGCTTCCTGAGGGATGAAAAATGAGGGATTTTAAGTTGCTTTAGAGTGGACCCAGATGTAGATCTGACACGAGGATGGTGAGCCAGCATAGCCACAGGCCTGGCTCCTGCACAGCCTTTGCTCCAGGGGTTTGGAACAACATTTACGTGGCTGTTTCTAAGCAGGAAAAGAGACCAAGGTCCTCCTATCAGAATAGAGAGTCATTTGTCATAAGATGCCGAGAGATTTTGAGTGGCTGAGAAACTGTCACCCAAACTTTATGTGGAGACTGTGCAGGCCTGCCTCGGGAACGGTACTGGAGTTCTTCCCTGAGTTTCTGAAAGGCAGTAGCTGTATCGTCATCCTGTCCTTCCCACCCCACTGCCTTCTCAAATAGAGATAAGGCCACTGGCTTTCTTGGGGATCATTATGGTAAGACCAAAAAAGTGTGTAATTTAGTAAAAAGGGTCTAAGGCGTAAGACGAATGGCAATGAAAATCTCCATAATAAAATGTTTTCCTAATGGCTCCTCGGAGCCTAATCACCGTGGTGCTCAGTGTTGGTCTTTTTTTCCTGATATGTAAAGTGCCAACTATTAAGTTTAATCTGATTATTTTTCTCCCTCTTCTCTTTTCAGGACTATAAATCTGATGTTATGACTCTGGTTTCCAATGCCAAGAGCAGCCCTCAAGGTCCAGTAAGTAAAATATTTTGCTGAATAGATGAGATTTTGTAACCGAGTTTAGATCTTCTTTTAAATTGTTTCGGTCATCAAGCACTGGAACTAACTCTTACCTGTGACACCTTGCTGCTTTTGAAGTGACTGCACTTGAATTGGCTCAAATGCTCTTTAATATGTGAATATATGGTATGGGGAATATCTGTTTCACCACAGAGAGGCAGAGTGATTAGAATTGTTGCAGTTAAGTTCATTAATAGCCCCGTGGCTCTCTCTTGTGTGCCACAAACTGAATCATCTCCACACACAGGCTCCAGCTGTGTCTCACTGCTGTGCAGAGGAGGGATACAATCTGAGGAAATGGAGGGGTGGGATGAAACTGCAGGCCCCTGGGGAATTCCATATTACAGTGGTGTCCCTGGGTGAGGTTGGATCCAAAGAAAGAAAGCAGAAGTTTGGGTAAGTCCAGTGCCTTGCAAGAGCACAGTGTTCACAAGAGCAGTGCCACTGTTGGCTTGAAAACTGAGCAGGGCTGGACCAAAAGGGAACTGCCTCATCCTGGGTCAAAAGCTGGACCTAACCTAACCTGTCTCCTTCATTTTCCTTACAATAATATAACTTGGCAGGAAGCGGGTCCCATAAAACTTGGTTATTCTAAGGTGTTGCACACCTGATTTACAGAGGGGCTGGTGGTACTCAACTCTGATGTCACTATGAGTTAATCATTTGTTGCAGTCAAGTTCCTTTAACCCTTTCTTGTCGCTCTAAAACAATCATGTTCTGCTATAGGGCCTTTCCAAGTGCCAATCATTGGATAGTGCCAGGAATTGACATTATGTCACTCTATGCACATTTGGTTTTATGGGTTTTTTCCCCTTTTTTTCTGATTACCTAAGTTGTATCCCCTCAGACTCGAGGTTGTAGGAATGTGGGTTTATGTCAGAATAAGGAAATACACAGTATTTCAAGTGTTTGGCAAACCCTTTTTCCCTGTTTGCAGGCATGATTAATGCTGTTTTAAACATGAACATCAAACATTAGCAGCTCCTTGAAAGGAGGAGGTTGTTGGACTCCCTCCAAATGAACGCTGTCTTTCAGCTAGAAATCACTGCCTTCTGAAACTGCTTAGTCACACTAACGGAAACACAAAAATATATTGAAAAATGGAAATGTATACAAAAGATGTTTAACTTCTCTGATGATTTGACAGAACATACCCCATAAACCAGGTTTTGGAAGAATACCTTTCAGAAATGCTTTCTGCACTGACGTTTCCTGCTGGAACATCTTGCTACACAAAGTCACAGCCCTTCTGTTCCTTTGTCAGAAGTTAACTTGGAGAATAATGTTCTGAGAGGTGGAGGTTTATTTTTAGAAACCTGTTTTTTTTGTGCTTCATATATTTGCATTGAAATTAGGTTTGTGTCAGTTAAAAATGAATGTTTTGAAGAATGGATGTAGTGTTTTTCTGGCTGAATGTATTTTCTAAACTAGAAAATGGTTTGCTACAAGAGAAGAACAAGATTTGATGAATACCTGTCATTTTGTACTGAGGGGATGTGATGGGGGCTTTACAGAATTCATTGTTCAAACTGATCCTGGAACTTCTATTTTTATTTTTTTGCTATGACTGAACCTTTTTTTTTTTGCTGTTGTCTGTAAGAAAGTGTCCTCAGACTCTGAAGTTGTGACTTAACAAATAAGATTTAAATTGTCTTCCTTGAGACTTAGTAGCTTGGACTTTTAGTCCTTTTTTTGCTTATTTTTGGGTGATGGGAAGAGTTATAAAGTCACATGTAGCAGTGCATTTTAATGGACTGAAGAGGGTTGTGATGGGAAGAGGAAAGGCTTTCCTGTTTTCCATGGTATTTCTTATGTCACACAACTATGGCATAAAAATAATGAGTTAAAAGTTGAGCTTATTGCTCTTGAAATTACACTGTCTCTGTTGTTGCTTGGAAAATTGTTTGTTGTGATGGATGAGAAGGAATACATAGATTTTTCAAGTGTGTTGCCAGATCACTGCTTATAGAACAGTCTCGTAATAAAAGGAGAGTTGACAGATGAGAATTCAAATGGATCTGAGAAGGAATTATTGAATAGTGCCCCAGTTCCAGGGCCTGAAAGGCTTATTTCCAGGTATTTTTTTTTTTTAATAATCGTTGGCTGCTTTTCCTGCTCTTAGTGACAGATCCTGTATGAAAGTCTAATGCAGCTCAATCTGAGGCTGAATTCACTTCTGTGTTACATCACTGAGCCTGCACTGAAAGGGCTGGAATTGCTGTGATATAAAACTCCAGCAGGGAGTCAGATCTATCAAACTTCATGTTTCCTGATAGCTAGAGCTGCTTAATAGATTGTTTGTTAAATAATTCAAGATGTTTTCATTAAGCTGAGTGATTGAGTCTTTTAAAGCCTTTCTTTTGTTCTTAAATCTCATCAGGCAGTTGGTTGTACCTGTGGAGCTAAGGAAATCTAACTGACGAAATTATTCCTGGAAGCTTTAGGAAGTTGTAAAATTACTGGCTGCCAGGATCTGGAAGGCTGGATTTGGGCTGGATCCTGCCATTTCTGTCCCTTTTTCTTACGGGTTTTCTAAGTGCTGCACTTCTCTATCTGCAGCTTCATACTCTTAGGCTGTTTTAAAAATCTCATTCCTGCTTATTAAAGGTTTACATTTTCTAAAAAGCCTTTGCTTTTCCCTCAGTCTCCATTTCTCAAACTCTTGTCTATATATTGATATTTGATAACAAATATCATGTACTGTTTTTAATCAAGAAATGTTGAGAAAAGGTAGTGGGAGTAAAATAGGACTCTTCAGGGTAATTCAGTAGGGACAATAATGATTTTTGCTGAGAAATAAAATTGCTGCAAGAATTGCTGCCTGTGATCTGAATAGAAATGTGATAGTACCTGAAATTACTTCATCTCTGCTGCTGCTTCGGGTGGGATATCTATTAGTTGGGGATAATGGCTTGCAAAATAAAAAAAAAAAGGTGGATTTCTTTAAATTTCAGATTCCTATTGAATGGAATGTATCTTAGCACCAGCATTCTTTAAAAAAAATATTAAGTGAATCTGTCACTACCAGGGAGAGAACAATAGAATTGAAAGGAAAAATAACTCTTCCCTGAGCATCATCACAGAGCGTTTGGGTGGGAGGGGAGAAGGGAAAGTGCAGTGTGCAGGTACCTCAAATAATCATGTGGAACTGATCCAGCTTGTGAGAATAAAACTGATAAATCTGGGGACAATCTTGATAAATTTGTTTCCATTTCTCAAACTAATCTTTGGAACTGCTGAAAAATAAAGGAAATTCTTTACAGCTCTGTCATGAGGATTGAAGAGTGGTTTACGATGAATGGAATTCAGCATGAGGGCAAAATTTTACCTGACATGCTTATTGTGGGAGGAATTTGTAAAGTTTTATATCACCTTTCTCGTCTGAGAATCCAGGCACATCCAGGAATGTATGGCTGTGTTAATCCACAGCAGATGGGAGAAGCCAGGAGCAGGTACAGAATCCTGAGTTTTGTTCCTTGCGCCTCCACCTGTTTACAGTGTTCTGCTCATTATTACTGCACATGGCTGTGTGTTTTTATCCCAGAGGAGTTGGCCCAGTGGCTGGAGGTTGCAGTCCATATTATCTGGAAATTGTGTCCTTGAAAAATACTTCAGCACCAATTAAATGAGCAGACTGTGTTACTATTACTGGTTGTAGAGAGAAAATCCTCAAATTATACACGTTACTTAATTATAAATGAAATTAAGACAAGTCAGTTATTCTTATATTCCAGCCCCTGCAAGGTAGAAGTTATTCTTACATTCCAACACCTTTTCCCTCTTCCATCAGGCTGTGGCTTGTGTGTTGTTATTAAATCAGGTGCTGAATGTTGTTTATCGGGGTTAACCTTGCCTGCAGTGGTAATGGTGTGGTGTCTGCAGAGTCGGAGCTGATTTATTATTCTTAGAAAAGCAGATCTCTAGGATAAGTTGACACAGGTTGACATTCCGAGTTTTTCATTGATTAAAATCAAGTTTGGTGTCATCTCTTCTGGCAGTAGAGATGAAACTAAGAAATTGCCCTGTTCTCACAGCCTTGTTTCATTTCCCCATCAGAGATTCTTCTGTGCTTGTGCTTTAGCCAAGGAGGTGAAAGTCAGATTAAATAAAATAAGAATAAACAATTTACCATAACAGAAAATTCAAGTGCTAACAAGCAGGTGAATCCAGAGAACTGAAATGCCAGGTGTGGTTTGATAAAAGATCCTTGAATCCTCTAGAATATCCATGATTCTGGTGTGGAAAGGAAAGCTGGGGTTGGACAGCAGCTCAGTGAAGTGAGGGAACACATGTCCAAAGAAGAGATTAGGTTCTTTTTAAAGGAACTGCAGAAAAAGCAAAGGAGAAAAACAAATGCCTTTCCTACTGTTAGTAATCAAATTTTCGTACTTCTAAATACTGGAATTTAGTAGAATTTCATGGAGGGACTTGTGAGCCTCCTCACAATCTACGAATAAGCAAATGGAGATGAAGCAAAGCAGAAAAGGCTGTGTTTGAATTGAAGCTGTATAAAAGCTGTACGGGAGTTGATGTTTTTCACTGCCAGCAGTACTAAATTGGTCGTGGGGAGGACTGTGCCCCCATAAATGGAACATGAGGGACTGCAATAGGGTATAAGCACACATTTCATACAGCACTTCTGTAAACCTCTACTTACATAATTCAAGTGAAACCAGAGGGGATGTGATCATTTTGCCTTGCCTGTCCTTTGAATCTTTTCCTTTTTCTTGGTTTATTGGAAAACAAATAAATAAAATTATTGATTTGCATAAATATTTGCATAGCAAGACTCCTAACCATTGTATAGCTGCCCATCAAACCAATTCTGATTAGCTGTGTTATGGGAATCATGCACCATTAATTTTGAAGCTTTTATCAGTCTCTTAGAGGCAAATAAATCAATGCATCATTAATTTGAAAAGTATTTATAGTTCAGTTAATTTTTTTTTGTTTTCTTTTGCATTCTACCCATATTAACCCATTAGTGTTTGTAAAGTATCAACACACAGTATTTAAAAAACAAAACAAAAACAAGCAAACAAACTCCAAACCAGAAAATAACTTCTAGAGTCCAGCAGAAAAAACTTTTGAGAATTCTGATGGATGAGCAATATAAATTAGACAGCCTAGCCCTGCCAATGGCCCCTCTTAACTCCCCTTTAACCGTTTGTTATCACTTGTACATGTGCAGGGTGATGTTCATTCCAGAGCCAATTTATGGATATAAATTTTCTGCCATTTTTGGGCTGAGTTCCAGCGGGACAGGATTTATGGCATAATGGCCAAAGCAGGATTTTATGTGTTGTAGTAAAGTGAAATCCCAGCAGGGCACAGAGTGGTTTCAGTCCCGGGAGGTGACGGTGGTGATGAACTCCGAGATGTAAAGCGCGATGCCAAGATGCCATCTAGTGACAACTGGCAGGAAATTGTGCTTCACAGTCCCTGCAGAAATCTTCACTCCTCTCTTGGAGGATTCACAGATTGTTCTCCAGGGCAGAAATCCAACCATTGTCATGTTGCTCAGAAGTTATTTTTTTTCTGGAAAAATGTTTTGCAGTAGATTCAGCTGGTGCTGTACCAAAAGTGGGACCCTGCTACTCAATCCCTTGCCTCTGGATTTGCTTTGCCAAGGCAGACACTGCCACTGCTGCTTCCCAGCTCACCCAGGCTCGCTGGTAAGCCTAAAATGTGGTTCTTGGTGAATTTGGTGGAGTAGTGCTCCCGCCCGGCAGAGAGTAGATGCAATAATGGTAGAAGACGAGCTTTTTCGAATATAGAACATTTAAATTTTTTCCTCTTTTTTTTTTTTAAAAAAAAGATTAATTTAAATTTATGGGTATTTGCATGCTTTTTCAATTCCTTATTGAAAGAAAGGTTTATTTATTTTTAAATTGCTGCTTAAAAATATGAGGAACATAAAATGCCTGGGGTTTATTATTGATAAAATTATTTACTTTTAGTGGGAAAGCATCAGTTTGATAGAAGCTGAAATGAGTTGCCTGCTACTTAGGTAATAGACCACGTGGAATGGTCTGTGTCTTTTGCTGGTAATAGATGTGATTTCCTTGGAGAGAGTCAAATCCGGTTTGGGGGATGCTGTCTTACTGTATCCTGGGAAAATCATGTCTGAGGCAGTTTAATTTGGTTCCAGAAGAAATCTTTGTTGTGGGTTATGTGAGAGTGTGCAGTGACAGTGTTCTCTTGGCCTTATTAGCCTGAGTGGGTGAGGATAATGTCCTTGTCTGTATAAATGTCAAAAGATACCAGGTTTTACAGGATACAATTTTGACATCTGAAAGTTCAAGTCAGCAAAGTCCAGCACACCTCAGGTACCTCTGGAAAATGGCTGTAATCACCCTCTCCTTATTTACTTAGCAGAGAACAGAATGTTCTGATTCTCACTGCACTTCTCAAAAAGAGTGACTGTGTGCAGGTGGTGAGATGGCTGAAGGGGTGAGTGAATAAATGTCCTCACATCACAGAGTACTTGGATGTTCCTAATGTGAGGCATGTGAACAGTCTGTTTGGGAAAGGGCAAAACATTTGCTGATAGAGGAACATTTTAGCAGGAATCTCTCAGCCCCAGAATAGGGATTTGTGGGTTCCTGTTTGAATAGACACATCCAAGATGAGTTTGCATATTTACATCATAAATACAAATTTTGTGCAAAAATTAAAATAATTTGCAATTACGACATGTGGAGGTTCTGGCACTCTGACTGCATTTAAGGTGAAGACCAAACAGCTGAAAATGGAATGTGATATTGATCTCTTCCCTTGACTTTGTGTTGTTCCAAGGGAGATATGAAGGAAGAGTGTGTGGTGAGGGCTAGATTTGCTTCTGAGGAGATGGGTAAAGATCCATTTAATGCAGAATACTATTAAAAAGAATGCAGGAAGAAATAAGCTCCCCAAAGCAATCTGTAGTATTGATGTTTTTAGAAAAGGAAGGGGTTATGAGAGTAATTGAGGCAATTGCAGGTTCTGCCTGTTGCTCATCAGTGTTTTCCAATCTACATCCTAACAAAACTGCCAGTAATTTCCTGCCTAAGTAAGATGGAAAATGTTGTTAAAAGCACAACAAGGGTTGTACTTGGTGAGCGTATTGTGCATGATGCTTTATTCCAGTATGGCCAGTAACAGGTATTATAAACCTCTAAGAACTAACAGATGTGCAATAATCTTTATTGTGTTCCTAAATTTCCTCAGCTTATGCCCTAGATATAATGGCTTGTTGGAAATTTCCATTTTTGTCTTTAATAACCTCTAATAAATATTCTTCCTAAGATTTTCTCTAAGCAGGTTTTCAACCTGCACGTTTTTGGCCATCTGTAGTATCTTTAATTCTGTCTTTTGGTCACTCGGTTGAAAGGGGCTTCTGTCTTCTTGTGGAATATACAAGATTTCTAAGTTGTTAGTATTTTATTTTAAATGTATACATAAGAGTGGAAGAGATCTGCTGATTTTTCTTACAAGTCTACAACATGTATTATAGTATAATAATTCAGAATTACAGTCTGTATCTAAGTATCTGTTCAATGCCACGTGACTTTTGATTATGTAAAAGCCACTGAAAAATTTCACATGAGTAAGTTGCCAGTGGAATGTTTATGGTGAGTTATAGCTGTTACTAATGCCAAATATTGTCAGAGTAAACTGTGGGTTTGATTAAACATTTCTATAATGATGCTATCAAGGCCTCAAGCATCTGAAATATGGAAAACAAATGTGTGAAAGTACCAGCAAAGAGAAAAGTAAAACTGTGAGGCCTGAAGTAGATGTGCCAGAGTGTGGGTGTTTGTTGTTCCATCTTCATTAATAAAACACTTCGTGAGTGCAGCAACAAAATGTGAGTCACTGGCATGAAGGCAAGGAACTGGGACTTAAAAGAGATTGAAATCTTATCCAAGAATACCCAAATAGTAGGAATGAATCGTGATGTTCTTTTACAATATGTGAGAATGTTTAAAATGCCTGTTTTGAAACAGTTGTTTTTTTTTAAATAATGGAGTCACAACCCTAGTATTGCTGGGAAATTCATTGCCTAAAATTGAGCAACAGATCTAAACCCAAAATGAATATTTAAACCCAACAGCTAGTGAAACAAATGATTACCAAAGGATTTTCAATGAAGGGGGCGTACAGAGTGAAATGAGACTGAGAACCAGTTACCCACTTAGAGAAGTAATGTGTCCCCATCAGACAAGATTGCAGGAATCCAGGAGCAGTGGCTGGGCTCTGGATCAGTGTGAGGGAAGTTTTGAGGTGAAAACATCAGTGGAGAAGAGAAATACACTGGAGAAAAGATGACAACCAGTGCTTCACAAGTAAACATTTCCTTTTACCTCCACTGACATAATTACCTGAGGTGCTGAAAAGCCATTCCAGTATTCACAATGCCTGTTTGCTCATTAAATGAATTAATTCCTGCAGAATACTGGAATGAATAACAAATATTGAATTGAACTCATGTTAGCATCTTTTACTGTGGCTAATCTTCCCCCTCAGCTCATAGGGGGAGTGCAGGTATAATAGTCAATTAAAGTTAACTAAAGTCAAATTATCTTTTTAAGCTTGCAAAACAAGTTTTTTCCTCTTTCAATCAGACCATACTGTTTTCATATTTTTAATACAGAAAGTAGAATTGGTATCTTTAAATTTAAAAAGTAATATATTTATTTACCAACAAAATAGTTGGAGGAGAAGAGTCAATGTTTTGACAAAAGTCTTAAAAGGTGCAACGCAAACAAAAGCAACTATTTTAAATTTGTTATTAATATTTCCAGCTTTCTGGCTAAAAAAAAAAAATAAAAATCTGCTGTTTCAAAGAAACACAGAGGTTAGAGCCCTGCATTTAAAGGCAGAAGGTCAGCTGCCCCCTTCGCCATCTGGCTCTTTTGGAGCAGGTTTTTCATTCTGTTGAATTTTTGTACAATAATGGTGGACAGGAAAGGACTCAGGCAGCAACATTTAATAATGTCGGGGTTGCGGTGAGCCTCTCTGCCGTCCCCTCCCGCGGGGCAGCCGCAGGGCTGTCCCGGTGCACTGCTGCGGGGCTGGGCTGGACCGGGCGCTGTGTCCTGGGAGGCTGCTCCGGGAGCTGTCACCCCGGGGCCGGTGACACAACCATTCACACCCCATCACACAGCGCTCAAATCACGGAATTTCCCTAGGCACAGAACTTTCCTAGCGGTGCTTTTCACGGGAAACGCTTTGTATGTTGCGTGCAGAGCTACAGGACTTGCGTCTGTTGCTGCCCAAGGTCAAGGCCAGGCGCAGGACAGCAGGATTGGAAATATCCCACTGGAAATATCCCATTCAGTGCTGTGGCTCCCTGAAATGTGCCCTAATCCCTGGGGGTCAATATTTAAATATATTCTGAAGAGCAGAAGCCCTGTTTCTCTTCACCTGCCTCTGTGTGTGTGTGAAATCACCCTTTTGTGTGAGATTTTGGTCAACAACCACAGCAGCAGATGCTAACTTGGAAAAAGTGTTGTGAAAGACACATTTGTAGCCTTCAGGTGTTACGTGTCTAATACCTTAAAAATATTTTAAGACTACACTGTGTGCTTGCTATTAATGTTAATTTCAGGAGTCTTTTCATCTTTTCTCCTGAGTCCTAAATACGTCTTTGTGAATTCCTTCAGCCCCGAACTGACACATCTCTTCTTCTCAGTTAAAAGTACATTTATTCAGTTGAAAGAACTGGGACAGAACCATTGTCACATATTTCCTCTATTCTCTGATTAAAACTCAGGTGGAAGCCAGGCATGTTTGGATATCCTCTGTGCTAGTATGTAGCCAGGGGCCTTTTTCTGCTCTATACAAATTGGACAGCTTTGATATGCTGTAGGAAAAATAAAATAACTAAAAAAGTAATTTATTGCAGCTATGCAACTGGGCTTTGTGCAAGTGCAGCCAGTGCTTTTTTGTTTTATGGAAACATCGCACTAAATCTTCAAAGTTCTCGTTCAGACTGTTAGAGGGACAGTCATGGCTCACACTGCAGTGATGGGTCATTGCAAAAAGTAGTTGTGATTGGTGATTTTTGTGGTATTTGTGGTAATCTGTAAGAAAATAGAGAAATTCAGGGAATAAATCTTCTGTGTCCTTATGTATCATGGAATCCTACGAACCCATGGTTGTCATCTCTACACACCTGTGAACCAGTTAACCCTTTAGGTTTTGATGGTAGCTTACAAAAACAAAACTATTTTTCATGACAAAACCATGAAATGACTATTCAGTCTCAGATATTTTTACGTCTCAGAATTCTGCCCACTCAAGCTGTCAATACACAGGCAAACGTTATCTCTTCCCTTCACTCAGGTTCATAGGTGTGAGAAGTATTGTATGGAAAGGGCTGTTCTTTCAACACCTCATCTTTGTAAAGTCTTAGCAGGGGCCTAAGATGCATCTGTTCTGCTTTAGGTTCAGGGACTGTGTTGAAGTGGGCTTGTGGTTTGTTTTCTACTCAGAGTTCTGCCTTTCTGAACATTTCTCCTTTCCTGAGGGACCGTATCAGGAAGAACTTTTTGAACAAACCAAAACAGATGAATAACCTACAATGTAGTTCATTAAGCAAAACAAGGTAGCTTTCCATGTTTGTATATTTTCCCCCTTTAAAAGTAAGTGGGAATTCATGCTTTACTTTTCCTAGGAAAAGTTATATGTGTCCTTGAGCCCAAAGTAACAACCACATCTGATGAGGGAGAGCCCTTATTCTGCTGCTTTTAATATTCTGGTCCCAGGGTTCTGGATTACCCAAGTCATGTGTTAATGCAGAGGCATTTGCTCTCTAGACCTGCACACATCACGGGGACGTTCTGCTTGCTAATCAGAATAAAACATCAGTGTTTTGTGCACATTCTCATGTTATCTGTGCTTTATTAGCAGTTTCTGAGCTAGTGCCTGACTAATTTCACAGTGAATCCAATTTCCACGTGCAGCTTTGCCTAACCCATCAGGCTGTGGAGCAGATGGTGATTTTGCTCAGCAGCACCCAAGTCCAAAAGGTGGCATTTGCCAGGATTATCCCAGGTCTCTCTGAAAAGTCTTGGAATTAATTAACTGTCTCTGTTTAGGAAGCTAGCCAGTGTATAAAGAGTGGTGTGGAACATCCCATTACCATTTGTGTGTGAACTGTGAGTCAAAACCCAGTGCACAGGAACACCAACCAGTCGTGGAGGGAAGACCCAGCTGGAGTTAACTGGAAGTGTGCAGAGCACATCTTCCTAAATGTGAACAGAGTAAATGGAATGCAGTAAAAACTGATTAGCAAAGCAAATGCTGTGATTTAGGTTTTTGAAAAGGGAATAAAAATCACAGCTTGTAAGGTGCCTGTGAATGTAGCTAAATTCCCATGTCTCCTTTTCAGAAGTGAGCTGTGGACAGAGGAGGCTCAGCCACAGACACTGGGTTGTCAAAACTCTGCTTGCTCTGGCCGATATGGCTGCAAAGGTCTTATCTGCAAGTACAACCCAGAAGAACCAAAAACCAAGGCAAGACAATGTTTAACTGTGTTTGCCAAGGCCTGGGTTTCATATGCTCAGTCAAAATAAAGACATCTCTATTCTGCCTTCTTCCCTTTGTGAATGATATAATTGAAAGTGAGGAGTATAAATTAAGTAGGATTTTGGAGGTCCTGTTCTTACGTATAGACACCCATTCATCTGGTTCCCTCCCCCTGTGATTTTCTTTTTTAATTCATTCCTGAATTATCTGAGGAACTGTACTTTTAAAAGGAAGTCAGTTACCTGAAGTTCAAGTTCTAGGAAAACACAGTATTTTAACATCCTTTTCCACTTCAGCTGTAACACTATCTCTGTGCTATCTCTATGCAGTCTTTGTGAACAAAACCTTGAAAACTTCCTTTATTTTTCCAGGATTGGACAGGGGAACTCAGGTTTCTCAAAGAAAAATGCTTCCTGTTCCATGTTCTTATTGTTTGGTCTGTCCAACCCCAGATTTGGCTGTGCACTGTAGTAATGTGTAACATACTCTCTAGAATGAACAACTCTGAAATCCCCAGTAATTACAGTAAAATCCTGAAATTTGACCTTGACTTCTAATAGCAAGATCTGATTCCTGATTAGCTGTATTAGCAGTTTGGCGTAATTTCTACAGGGAAATTTGCTGTCCCCTGGTGATAAATGAAGCTGCTCTCCCTTTACTTAACATGTTCTCCCTGGGGACTATTATGGTGTCAATAGAATTTTGAAAAATTGCTGCAGAACTAATAAGGACAGGGAAGTATGTTCTGCCCATTCCATTCATCCTCTTCTGTCCCTTTTTTACTTACTCTGTAGTCCTTTCTGTCTTGTCCAGGCCACTTAGAGAAGGAAAGTGCTAGAAGATTTATTTCCAGTGGTATTTCTCTTGCCTGGTTTTGTTTAGGAATACCAGTTCAAGGTCGGATTAATTGGGATGGAGGAGGGAAGAATGTTGTCTCTTTTTTGTAAGAACTTACACCTGATTATTTCACAGAGCATTTATTTTGTGGGGTGTGTTGGGTAACCTCTAAGCGCTCAATGCCATCAGCACAGCCAATTGTTCTGCCTTACAATGAGGAAATTACATAAATGGAGCAAGGAAGAAGAAATATATTTTTTCTTTTTGGCCAAACAAAGAATCGCAAAGCAAGAGCTTATTTTCTGAATGTGGTGGTGCTCTCTCATAATACAGAGACACAGTGTGGGGGTCATGTGTACCTTTTTCAAGAGCTTTTTCAGGGCACTTAAATATTCTGTATTTATTCAGAACTTTGAAGGTTTAGGATTGAGTCCAAGAACCACAGACTTTCCCTGTGCAAATTGTGCATATAATTAACCTTCAGCTTTTTCCTCTCAAAGACCTTCCCTTTCAAGTCTTGGAGCTTGTGTTCTGTAGGTACCCTCTGATCCTAGAAAAGTGCCTTGCTGCTTTTTGTGATGTGTGGGTCCTGTTTATCTATCACATTTGTGTTCCAATAAATCAAGAGAGGTGCTGTGATGAGAGCTTTCCTCCTCATGCTCCAAGCCCCTGCTGTTCCCGAAGGCTGGTGTGGGAATCATTGGAATGGCTCTGACAAGGCTGCACTGGTAACATCAGGACAAAGCTGTGGGGCTCTGCAAGCCCCAGCAATGACACCCATTCATGCTGGCTGAACCAGTCTTACAGCAGAATTCTGAAGTGGTGCAAAATTTTATAGTTAGGGTATGTAAAAAGAGTTTGGGGAGTTTTTGTTTGTCAGGGTTTTCTACCTGATGGACTTAAAATCGTATAATCAAAGTCAAAAGATCAAGGCTGATTCATTTTAAGAGGAGTAAGAGCAATATTTTAAAGGCACAGAAAGCCTTTAGAATGGGATATTGGAATGAAAACCTTGGTGCAAACAACCATCCAGTGCTCTGTGTGTGTGGGCAGGGCTGCAGCACTGGTTGTGCATCCTGAACGGGTGGGAAGGGCACAGGCAGAAGAACTCAAGTTCACAACTGGTATTTGTAAATGCAGCGGGCACTCAGGTCAGGGTGCCTGGATTTTATTCTTTCACACACGTTTGGATGGTGAACACATCAGGAACGGAGGGGTGGGCTCTGCTGTGTGTGATTTACAGCACCATTCCTTCCTGTTCCCAGTCATGCAGGTATTGAACAGTGCCTGCGAACTTGGCTGGAAGCAGATGCTGACTTCCACAGATGGGAGACGAGGTTTTGCACCACCCAGGTGTGGTGTTTGTTGTGGGAATAGCACAAGGCAAATGGAGGACTCTGGAGCTGCTGTGGTGGTCACGGCTCCAGCTCTGCAAGCTGAGTTGGCTACTCTGTGGCTCACCTGAAAGACACAGCAATCATCAGAGACTTAATTTAGGGTTGGGTTTCTTTGTATTAATAAACAAATTGAATAAAAATAAGTGCAGATCCTCATGTATTAAAGACACTGACAAGTATTGTTATACCACTGACCCTAATGGAGCTCCTTACATTTTTGCCTTTTCAAGACCCATCACTATTTCCCAATGTCAAACATAACTTCTGTAACAAATATGCAAACTGAGGACCTGCTTATTTTCCTGATGCAAATTTCAGAGCAAACTGAACCCATTAACAAGATTAACAATGCAAAAAGGCAAAGTTCGAGGGAAGGGAACCATCAAAACTTTTCTGAAGGTAAAATTTTGTGTTATTGTGGTCCAACTATGTGCATAGGGTGTTTTCTTGGGTTTCTTTCCTCCCTCTAGAATAAATTGATGTAGGACAGAGTGCTACTTATCTAGAGGAAAGCAGCATTTTAGAAGAGAAAGTAATTCTTAGGTGTTTTGCTTTTTAGATAGCTATGATTTCCAATCCATTGCAATATTAAAATAGGCAGCTATTTAAGAGTTTAAAGTGGTAAAAAAAGGAGTTTACTCTTGAATAGGAGCATTTATGATTACAGATTTGGGGTTTTTTTTATATGAGGAAGGAACATGAAGGGGAAAGAGAATCCTAGTTTGCAGAAGTTGAGTAGTTTTCAGTGAGGACAATGATGCCTTTAATTTACATCCATTGACAGCCTTATTATTGTAATAATGCCACGACAAGGGTCTTTAACCAGTGCATCTTCAGCTTTTGTCTTCAGTCATCACTGAAGTCTGATCCTGAAAGCAGGTTCTGCTTTTACAAAGGCTTCATTCTTTGAAGATACTTGAACAGGCTGAAAAGATTGTTGAAATTTTAGATACCATGGTGAATTAATTATGGTGTGTAGGATGTGGTGTGATGGTACTGCTGATGTTGCTACTGCTGTGAAACTGCTCTGAGCAGTTTCATTGTTAATCTGTGCATTTTTCTGTTTTATCAGTCAGTTTGTCATTGTAACTTCATCTCGTAAACACTTCAGAGTGATGAAGTTATCTTGGTTTTGGGGCCTGGCACAACTGGCTTCTGATTCTTGACTGAAATAAGGCACTAAAAGAATCAGAATGTTATCAGGGTATACAGATGCTCATTTAAAGGGTTTTTTGCACTTGTTTATTCATACTTTTATTCACTTGCTCTGCTCTATAGGTGCTGAATTTCTCCTGGACCTCTCTTCCAGGGTTTGACCATATTCCTGATGAAATTTGTTTTCCTTCTTTCTAGTCAGAAGTTCCTGTGTATTCCAGGCTGTCTGTTGCCTCTTGTCGCTGTACCCCAGAGTCCAGCCCTGCCTCTCTTTCCCAAACACCTCCTTTAGGGAGCTGGAGGGAGTCAGAGTTTCCATCAGTCACCTGTTCCCAGGGCTGAACCATCCCAGCCCTCTGTCACAGCTGAGTTCTCAGTGCTGCAGGCCCTGGCACCTTCATGGCCTCTGCTGGCCCTGCTGTGCCAACGCCTGTCTGGTACGGGGAGGCCCCAGACTGGGCACAGAACCCACAGTGTGTGTGGGTTCACAAGTGCTGAACACAAGGGAAGGGTCATTTCCCTCAGCCTCAGTCTTGCCAGGTCTTATGACACCCTCCTAACAACCATGTAAACACTGAGGTTTGGTTTGTCAGTCTAAAGCAGCCAGGGCTTTCACGCACAGCCACAGTTCCCAAAGTCATAGGGCACTTGGCTTTTTTATCTTTTTTTCTTCATTGAGACAGTTTCTAGTCCCAGCAGTTGTTGAAACACTCGAGATGTGGACCCAAGAGCTCAGGGAGCAGAGTCAACTGAAGGTCATCTCCAATCTTACATAGATGACTTTCAAGGTAGTTGTAGTCCCCACAGAATCCTGGAGGTGCAGCACAGAGATCCCTTCCAGGCCCTGGATGAATGCCCTCCTGTGAGGTCTGGGGTTTGTGCCTGGCTGTCAGACACTGACAAGCACCTGGAAGCTCCTCGTGGTGCTGTGAGTGGATGGCCTTGCACTGACTGTAGGAGGCAAAGCACAAAGTAACCCTCAGGTCCAGTGGTGACTTTCACACCAACAATTCAATTCCCCCAGACTCGGCATTTTAAGCAGAGCTACCTCTTAAACCCTGCATCAGTCTTTCCTCAGTGTTGCCCCTATTTCTCGGTTAGGCTGTTCAAATAAGCTCAAGTAGGAAGGTGAATATTACCAAGTAGCCAGGTGAGTGCTCAGTGCCCCAGGGGCTTTTTCAGTGTATCATCAACCCAAAAAATAAGTGATTATTTCTGAACAGTCTGTGTGCACATAGGTGTGTGTAAGTAAATGAGTTTCATATTATTCTGTGCATGGCGACTTGGATGTGGATTAGGATCTGAAAGTCAAATTTGTGTCTTTCAATGCTCTAGTTGTAAAGAGAACTTTTCTGTAGCGTGATAATGTGAGATTTAGGTTCTTTTGTGTATTTTTTGCAGTAAAAAAGCAAAGGTAATGAAGGGAGGTCATCCTTGGGTGGAGACTGAAAAAGCTGATGTGATGTGTTGCAAAGGTGATATTCTGCATTTGGTTGTTTTTGGTGAGGTTGTGTTATATGAACACCTTCTAGCTCAGAAACATGCACTGATACCTCTCGCGATATGCAGAAATGTTCTTTTATTAACAAAATTCATATTTATGTTATTGATTTTGGGAAGTACCACGTCAACATACTTGCAAATACAGAAATATTCCAAGCCAGTTCAATTCTGCATGAATAACACCAAAACTTTCCTTAGATACAAATGCAGGAACTCTTGGCTACTTCACTTTTACTTTTCCATTGCACCACTTGTAGTTTATCTCTGTTGTTTGCGTACATAACGTGTAAGTAGTGCCACAGGTTGTCCCCTCATTGCTCATGTTGGTGTTGTGTATCAAAGCAATAAAAGACAAAACTTGAATGGCAGAATTTTGCCTCTTACATTATTTGCAAACTCACACCAAGAAGCTCTTGTAACTCCTGAGCAGAAAACAGGAGCTCTATTTCTCTGTTCTTTCCCCGTCAAGAAGCAGCATGACAAAAACAAAAGAGATCTGGAAACAAAACAGAGTACTCCCGATGTTGCCCCAGGAATATTTATTTTCCGTCTTTTGTGCTTTTTTAGGGAACTTTCTCAGCACTGCTGCTGGGAGGGGCTGGAGCTGGGTGACCCTGACATCTCATAACCCCACAGAAGCTCTCAGGCCGCCAAAACACTTGGCTGTCCTTGGTGAACCACGCTGAAGAGATTTTACAATCCTCTCTTTGGTCTGTGGTGCCTTATTTAAAACTCAAAACTTGCTGCCTTCCTCCTCCCGAGGCAGAGACGTATTTGGGGGATCCGAGGTGTTTGCTCTGGAGAGAGCAGGCTGGGAGCAGGTTCTGCATCTCCTGGACACACCAGTGGTCACTGCTCCCATGTAGAACAGAGCTGAGAGGAAGCAGAATTAAGCCACTACTTTGAAAGTGCAGAGCTGAAAAAATATTGCAGCTTCCTGCAATTAAACGTGGAGGAATTAATTATAGTGGGGGGAAATCAATTCACTTTTGAGTTTCAGGAATGATTTTTAAAGGATGGAAAAGGATGCTAATCACCACAGTAATGATATTTGGAAAACCTTATTTGTGCTGCTAGCTGCCTGAATAAACGACAATGCACAACGTTGATCTCTCAGCCCATCACTCAGCTGTTCTCACTGTCTCTTCCTCTCTCTTTTCCCACAGTGTGATATTTTTGTGTTTCAAAACAAAGGCTCTCACTTCTTTCAGTGTGAACACTTAAAGTACATCAAGTACAAATTTGCCTCCTAAATACCCAACTTCTCTCAGAGCAGAGTGGCACTGTATTGTTTTCCAAAGAGCTTTTAAAAATGCACTTTAATTTCAGGAGAAGTAGCTAATTTTGATACAAGTCAGTTGTACACAAGGACTCTGTTGTTCTGTCGGTGTACCTGCCCTGCCTTCCCCAGACCTTATTGTCCTCTAGGTGTGGTAATACTTTTGTTCTCTTAACTTTCTCAGAGCAAAAAAGTAAGATAAGTTTTTCTTTATTTTGTTTCTTTCCCTGCCCTTGTGATGAAATGAAAATTTGTGATTTATGAAAGCAAAAGGATTTGGCAATGGTTGTCTCCCCAAAATTTGAATTTTCCAACTTTCTGAACTTTCAGCATTCTGAAGATGGGCAAATATTGGTCTCTCAAGTTCTCTTTATTTTGCCTGTTCTTCTAAGTCTGCATGTGGAATATAAACCCATGGAAAAACTCAAGTCCTTGGATTTAACTTAAAGGTGTTATAGTTGAGGAATAATAAATTGGAATAATTGGAAAATATGATGGCAGCAATATTTGTCTGCTAAAATTGAGAAATTGGTAACGATGAATCCAAGTTCAGTTTTGATTTCTAGGGCAGGATTGATATAGTTGTGTAGCAGATAGGATTTTCAGCTCTCTGCAATGAAGCTCTCAGCAATCTGGCAGCATTCCACCCAGCAAATGCAGTAACTGCTCACCTTTCTAAACAAAGTAGTATCCAGCTGTACCCCTTCCATCTGCATATGTATCAGCGTGGGCTTCCTTTAAAAGGTCCTTTTCTTTTTTCTCTTTTTTTCCCCCCCCTCTTTTTTTTTAAAGTTCCAAGCAGGGGGACTGTTAGCAAGATGGATCTCTAGCAAAGTATATTAAATAATGTGCAATATAAGGAAATATTTAATTGGCACTGCTTTTTAAAATGCCTGGCAGTCTCCAGACATTCATTTGGCAAATGCCTGAAGCCTGAATAATATTTCTCCAAGCGCTTTAAAAGCCTAGGGAACACAATAGCAAGATTTGGACCATTAAAATAGTTAACTCAATGTTTTAGTATTTGAACAGTAACAGAGCTAAGGTAGGACTAAAATTCTGGGATCATTTCAAAGTATCTATGTCTCATTTCCCTTTATAGCCTCCTACAGATGCTAATCCATCATGTTATTTTGTAGGACCTCAGAAAGTTTAAAGGTTGTTTAGTTGGTGGAAGTGCTCAGGGTGATTACTTCTAGTTTGCTTATTCTGCACTTTTTTTTATAAAACAGTACGATTTTATGCCCAGTAAGCTCTATTACTCCTCATTTGTTTGTAATGCTTCACGTCACACGCAGGTGCCAGGTACCTGGGTTATTATTCATCTTTGAAAAACGCTGAGCACTGTTCCCTGCCCTGCCTCCTGCAGCAGCCACGCTCTGCCGGATCCTGCTCAGCCCCTGCCCGAGCTGGGGCTGCCAGGGCCACGTTCACAGCAGCCCCACAGCCACCCCAGCACTGCTCCTGAGCTTGGGCAGCCCAAGAGTCTTCTCTCTGCTGGCAGGGGTGGGTCTGGGGAGGCACGGATATATCTCTCTCTATTATAGGGAAGTTGTGTCTATTTAATGGCTTATTTTTATGTTGGTGTCATTTATAATTAAAGTGGCCAAAATATTTTATAAAAGGATTTATATGAGCATTATCTGTGATGTGGAGTGTATTTATTAAATCTAAGAATACATTTTATAAATTTTAGGGGTTTATTAGATCATATGCTAACAGACTGCAGATGTAATTCACTGTGCAGATGCTTAATCTTTAAGCAGATGAAAACAAGCAGTGATGGTTAATGATGACAGTCACTAAGCTGAGACTCTAACTATTGACTGCCATCTCTTTGTCTCCTGATGTGCTGGTTTGGATTGAGAAAGGGTTGGTTCCCCCCCACCTGTATCAGTGTAGATTGAACCCCCAAACTGGGAACCGTGCGTGTGTTTTGAGAATGAATCAATAACTGAGACAGATACAGACTCTGGGGGTGAGGCCAGGGCCTGGGCACGTTGTGAATATTAGAAAACACCATTTATTTATTTAGCAGGGCAGCTGTTGCTGCAGGGAGCAGTTTGAGGCCTGTTTTAGCATTCCTGAGGAAGGCACTGGCAGGTGCTGTTTGTGCCTGTTCAGCGTGGCCTCCTCGTGTAAAGGCACCTGTTGTTAAATCTTCAGTGCTGAATCCATTAGACCTCATTAGGAGGGTGGAAAGCTTTGAAGAAAATCAGGCTTAATTATCTCTGCATTTTCAGATTCTGGGGAACATAATCTTTAAACCTCATTGCTTTATTAAATCTGTTGTTGTAATGGTACAAAGTTTGTTGCTCTCAATATCTTGCAGTAGTGGAGAAGTTGAAGGAGTGATGACAGGTTAAAATGGAGCAAGATCAGAACCTGAGGTATTTCTCCTTAGAATAATGCAGATTTTGTATTAACTTGTCATCTCTTAGCTCATTTCAGAGATGCCACTTTCCCTAAAGCCTCAAAGCCAAGCCTTTATTGCTGAGGTGGTTTATATTACTCTTGTGGCACACAATTTAGTGGAGCAGCCCTGAAGTAGGACTGGGCTCTCTGGTGGGTGTCCATGGGGAAGTCTGGGGAGCAAAAGTGAGTCTGGGCTGCCCCATGACAGAGACAGACTGTTCCAGTCAGTTCCCTACTTAAGAAGGATCTCTCTTTGCTGTAGGGTTGACTTCTATATCCCTCTTTAATATATTATCACAGTGTCTGTTTAAAAAGCACTTGTTCATCTTATTCTTTTGTTTAGTTAGAAAGAATGCAGATAAAATCATCACCTACAAGAAACAACAATTGGGCAAAGTGGTGCGTAGGGAGTCACAGAATCTCCTTTAGCCTCTGGTGCTTCCAAAGTCTGGGTTAGTTGAGTCACCTCTGTAGAGTCTCATCTGTGGATAGGTACTAATTGAGGGGTTTAGGAAAACTTCTGTCCGGGAGTGACATCTGTACCAGCAGCTGACAGTCAGGAGGGGGAAAAAAAGGGAAAGAGGCTGAGGAGGGATGAGGTTGTGTGGAGTGTTGAGTTGTGAGTTATAATTATTTAGTGTTTTCCTGAACAGGGAATGGTCCCATTAATGAAATTAATACAATAACAACCATTTGTGGTTCTTGGGCAATGCACAAGCAAGAGAACAGAAACTTTTGTCTTTAAATCTGAAGCAGTTCTACCATTTTAGGGTGTGTTCTTATGATGTACTATGAAAGATGTAAAGAAAAGCAATGGGGAAAATTTTCAAGCCTGGCTCCTGAGAGGCAACAGAACAGACCTGCTTTTAGATCCCTTGATATACCTGGCCTACTTTCCAGTAGCAGTGCCTCAAATTCCATTTAAAAATCTTGGCTTCATGTCTGTAGGTGAAAATTGAATGTGGTGCTCCTTTGAAGTGCTGAGGAGCAGCTCAGGCTGTTGGCTGAGGCCACTCTCAGGTCTTTGTGGAATGGAATGTGGTCAAGTGAGTCACTTGCAACCAGACAATACAGGTTGGGATCACGTTTCACTCGATGATGAACTTACTCAGTTCGGGGGAGAATCCTAGCTGGGGGCTTTCAATAGTTTTATTTTTTCCAAGTGAGAATCAGGAGCTCTAGCTAATTTATATCCCAGTTTGTGGTACTGACTTCCTGAACGCATTTCTTTGTGGCTCTCAAGGTAGTGAAACCACTGAAGCCTTCAGGATTAACAGCCTCTTGTCGTGACCAGAGAACACCCATGCTACCACTGCCCTTGTGATCAGCCATGAAGAACCAGGACTCCCATGGCAGCACAGAATTCCGTAGTGTTGAACACAGAAGACATTATCCATATTGGCACAATTGCTTCTCTCTAGGTATTTTTAGAAATGGATGCTTGCAAAGGGATATTTTCAATGGATAATTCTTAAAGCCCAATTCTTCCCCGAAGTGCATCTGCTTTGCAAGCAGCTGGTGAATGTGGTGATGGTTTAGACCTGACCATCAACCCGTGTTACCACAACTGGCACTCACACAGGACCTCTGGATCTAAAATAGAAATGGAATAATGGCTCTCATGTCCAAGAGGCTCTGTCACACTGTGGAGTAAACTCGTGTTCAAGTCTTTGCTGTATTCAGAACTAACATATGTCTTCTACAGTGGTTCATTACTTTTCTACATACACAATACAGAGAATACGTTCAAAATAACTTCTTGAAGCCAAACTGATAAAACAAGCACCTGTAAATTGTCACAAATTATGCCTTGAGATATAAACAGTGCCAGCAAGGGTGGATGAGGCTGAGATATGTCTGGAAAGATGATGATGTAGAGTAATTATGTACAGTAGGAGAGATAGCAAGCTGATTGTACATATTGCTCACCTGAAGCACAGGCAAGCGGGAACAGAATGACAACTGGCTTTCTGAAAGGGGAGAAGCAGTTTAAAACCTGATCTACAAATGTGTGAAGCACAGTAGGTAAGAAATGGGAGGATTTGGTTGAAGCTGAGCAAAGATCAACACGACTCTGAGCAACAGATACCGGTTTTAACACGTACACCAGGTTCGCCACACACCTCCCAAAAGGACTGTCAGTAATGTCCCTGCATTTTGAGGATACCCTTGTGAGTTAAAAGTGCATGTTTCCCTGCATGCCATTTGTATTAGCATTTTAAATGTTAGTCTCCATAAAAACCCCTATATGGTACATTTTTAGCTTACAAACGAGACACTGAGTTAGGGCAATGTTCACCTGGAGGGTCATATATTTCATGCTTCATTGCTTTCTGCTGGTGATTTCTGAGGTAATCTGCAGTGTCTCTGAGAAAAGGTGCCAGTTACTGTGCCATGATTGCTGCTTGGGGAAGTGTGCTGTTAAAATGCCTGTCTAGCAGTCAGATTAACCACAGATTTATATGCATTTGCTGAGAAAAAGATTTGGCCTTCTAAATCCTGATTTCTAATTGGAAATAAGTAGGATATTATGGTCCTTTTTTTTTTCCCCCCATGAAGCAAAAGGACTTAAGACTAAGCTCAGATATGTGCTGATATCCCTTTGTTACTTAGTAGTATTCTTTTATCATTTAGGTCTGGTCATCTTCTGCAGGTCCATACAGTCCTTCTTCCTTGATTGTTCCTGTTATTTCACATGAAATACAGTATTGAAAAAAAGTATTCCTCTTACCGATTCCCTTCTGTGTTTCTTCTTCAAAATCAGTTTATCAGCTGGAGATGCTTATTGTGCAATTTAATTGAAAAACCTTCTGCCATCTCCATGTAACTGCATCTCTTCTCCCTGGAGTTAGAACAGGTTTCCCTGTGGCCTGGTCTCTTTTCTATACAACCAGCGCTGCAATATTGACAAACATTAGTTTTCTCTGTAAATTGAAATCTTCTCTTACTCCTCTTATCATTTTCATCCAATGGCAAAACACTCTTGTGAAGAATTGCTGTGTTTCCAGAATAGTTCCTTATTTTACTGAATCTCTTTTCTCTTGGTGAAGCACTTGTTTGGGTTAGAATTTCCCATCCTTCCACATGCTATCCTTTCCCTTAGTTTTGCAGCTTTTCCCCAGGCATCCAGGACACACCGTAACCCTGCCTCATCTGTTGGGAAGGACAATTCCCAAACCAGTGCTGAAAACACTGTGCATCAACTAGAGGTATTTTCATACATACAGTCAAAGTCCTGTTTTAAAAAGAAGACAAATGACAAAAGAATAAAATAAAAAATATCTTTAAATACCTTTGAATAAATCCACTAAAAATCCTGTTGGAATAAGTAAGAGGAATCACGTGAGAAGGAATTATTAGATGCAAGAAGAAAAGAAAACCACAAGAAGACCAGAGAAAAGCAGAAAGGGCAAAAGGAACAGATGCTGAAACAGTGGTGGTTTATTATTGTTGTTAAGGGTTTGTTAAATTATTTAATTGTGTCTTAAATTGTTATTTTTTATTTGGCTTTTCATCGCCTCAAATTCATTTAGCCAGTAAAATCTGGGGCACAGAGTCTGGTGTCTGTGTCAGGACCAAATAAAAAAGATTTCGAATGAGAAATATTTTCTCCAGAACCCAATGAAGAGAGTCGTCCTTGTCCCTGGTGCCACGTCTGTCAGTCTTGCTGTGATCTGGTCACCACAGAGGTCTGCAGGGACAGGCTGTCTCTGCCATGCAGGAGAGCATCTCCCGCAGCACATCCGAGGGAAAAGCAGGAGCGGCTGCTGTCAGCTGCACCGAGGTTTGCAGGGGGCTCCCAGGACAGGGGCTGGGGATGTGGGGATATCGGGAGAGGAGCGGGAGGGTAACACGTGCCGTGAGGCGAAGGGCGTTAGACAAAGATCATTAGAACTGCCACGTGCTCCAGCCTGTCAGAGTTTGACAAGGGAAATATTCAATATTCTAGAAACGTATTGATGGCGAAGCACAGAAATTTGATGGGGCTCATAAAGAAATTTTTTTGTGACACTTTTCCTGATAAAAGCTTTCCTCAAACAACACACCACAAAACGCTGGGCTGCAAAGGGACTAGAGCCTCTTCCAAGCTCTTTGCAGACTTTGATGGAGATGACATTGCAGACAAGAAAAAAAAAAAAAGACTTCTGACATGCACAGGCTTTAGGTCTTTGAGTGTTGTACTGACTGAATGACCTTGTGAAAAAAGGAAAGTGTTCAAAACAAGATCTGTAGATGGATGCTCTGCTTGATATTTGCAAGGTTGTGGGTAAAGCAATTACTAGGACTATAAGTGCATGTGGCATTTTCCCACATATATAGGATTTGAAACTGGAGCAAAAAGACGGGTTTAGAAATTTTTGTAAAGTCATTTTAACAAAAAATAAAAATCTGGAATCTGAAACCCTAAAGCACAGAGAACTTGCCACAGTGACACTCCCAACTCAGAATGCTTTAAAGTTTAGAAGTTGTGAAAGCACCCTCTTTAGTCTATGTATTTTCATACTGGCACTCTTTTTCTCCAAGTTGATTTAATTATTCTATTTTGAAATTTCAGTTCAATTTAGATACACATCTAAAAAAAGAGTGAAATATAAGTCAAAAGCATATCAAAACTATTTAACAAAGCATATTGATTGACTTAAACTGACAAGTTCAGTGCATTGAAAGTTCTGACATTTTACTGAAATTCAGTAGGCAAACACATTTTGATACCTTTAACATTTTCGTGGGCTAGAAAAAACCCCCACCACATTTTCAGCTCAATCTCCAGTAGAACAGACTTTGCAATCAATCACACATGCATGAGGTTCACTGAGTGCTGCTGCACAACAGGCTCCAACAGTTGCATCCACTGCTGAGTGGCATTTCCAAGCCTTGCTGTTCTATTTTTGGTTTTGTTGGTTCTCATGGAAGTGGGACATTGGAAAGCAATCTGCAGAGCTAGAAACAGGAGACACTGAGATTTCCACACACAATTCCATCAGCCAACATTTAAACTGAAGTCTCTAACGCTCTGTTTAAATGCTTTATCGTGCTTTCCAGTTCCCTGTAGCTAGAAATTTATTTAACTCTTTATATCATGAGTTCAAAGAGAGATGTAAAAGCTCTATCAAATTTCCTTTCCTGGGAGGTCTGTGACCATTGATGTAGCATTAAGGAATTGTCCAATTTAGAAAAGAATTGCAGGTGGTTAAACACATCAGCTACACGTTTCTGTGTGGTGACAGTGGTTGCCAGTGCACTTTGTATGTAGAATACTCTAAATATTTTTCATCAATACGTGTAAGGTACAGTCACCATTATGTTGTTTCGCATTTTTGATTTAAATCTCTCAAACCCAACTATTATAAATTTTGGATCTAAAGCTCAGATGTGTTAGTAGCTGGTCTGCTGGAAGTCTGTGTGGGAAATTACAGCAAAGCTTTACTGATTTCCAGCTGATCTTGGCCACACCAAGTTAAGACAGTTTTCTACATCCCAGTCTCAGCAAAGTGTTTCTGTTTTATTCAGCCTTGAGACTGCCAAACTAAGACATTGTGAGTTTGTAGGATGCTTTGAGTTCAACTTAAGTGTTGGGGGTTTTGGCCTGTTTGGGAGGCCAAATCAATATAGTATTTATAAATGAAATTGTTTTCAGATCACCTATAATAGTCCATTTGCTTTTCATGTTATCCTACTTTCTTCCTTTCTATGGTTTTTTCCCCCCCAACTGCATCAAAAATATTATTTCAAATGAAGGCTAAAATTGCAAGTTTCGCATTTCTCAATGAGAGGGATTTTTAATGAATTAAATATTTTTATCCAACCACACAATCTCTGGCCATGAAATCAGTCACAGTTACTATTCTTACAGATCCTCTTCAGCACAGAGCGATGCAGAAATAAACCCCAGCTCTGCTCATAAGTGAAGTGTGGAGAGATGTCAGCTCGGTGTTGATGCTGCTTTTGAATATGCTGATTCTGCTTCTGGAAGCAGGCTGGGATGCCCTGGAGATCTGTGATCTCTGCTGCAGATTAGAGCTGTCTCCCCAGTGAAGCAGCATGAACCAAATACATAACTTTATGAGTCCTCCTGGCCTTAGATCTACACTCAGACGACAAAAAGTAAAAAGAATTAATCAGAGCCTAATGCAGCAGAGCGTTCTGCATTGTATCTTCATTAGGCTGCTTTTTCTTTCCACTTTTGGAAGGTGCTTTTATTTACAGATTTCAAAGCCAGATGACAAAGAGAGCTGGTAAAGCACTTCAGCCACTGCAGCACTGAAATTCAAAGGCAAGGACACAGGAGGAGAAAGATTATCATCTTATTAGTGAAGGAGGATAAAGATTATCAGACTGCAATGATCCATTATTTATAGGAATGCTGTCCTTTCCTGTGAGCACTACTGAGGCATTTAATGTATTTGTGCTAGAGATTAACATTGATGTTATTTTCTTTAATGTCTGTTTTTAGTCTGTGCTATGCAGGTTGGCATTCAGGAAATTCAGCCAGAGGAGGAAAACAATAGTATTAATTAGGAGCGTCAGTCATGGGTGTTATGAAATTCAAAATTGCCAAGTTTCCAGTGCAGTTTAGTGCTAATTATAATAGAGTGTGGAGACAAGCTGTTCTGTTCCCTCTAAAGAAATGCAGAGCTGGTTGGATCAAAGTGCTAATGCAAATCCTGGTGAATGCAATACTGTTTCTAGAGTAAGTTGGACTTATTAATGTTGGTTTTGTTTTTAAAGGATGTGTTGCCACAGCTAATTCATCAATGGTAGCACTTGCTTCTTCTTCAGGGCTGTTTGTCACAGGATCTCTCTCTGCTCCATAAATTATCCCCAATTTGCAAATGAGAATTTTGGCATAATAGAGCAGAATGGATTTAATGGGGCTTATCTGAGTCATCAGCAGAGCTGGACATTGGAATTGGGTTCCACCTGAGTATCCCTTTCTTTCCTCAGAGAATTAGAAACCAAAGCTGCACCCTGCTGAGCTTCTGGGGCCTGGTTTTGGATCTGCTCTGCAGGCTGCTGCAAAGAATTTTTGGTAAAATCCATGCAAACCATAACTCTGCAAAGGATACTTGTATTTGCTACACAAGGACTTTCTTACCACTGGAAAATCTATTATCTTCCACAAAAAAAACCCAAAACAACCAAACCCAGAGAAAACTCAAAAGCACTAGGGAGGAAAGCTGGTGCTCTCACACTGTTGTAACCTTTGCTGAAAATACTTGGCTATTTGCAAGGTTGGGTTTTGAGCCTGAAGTGTGAAAAAGGGCATTTTATTAATAGCAAGTTAATTTAAAATTTATTGTCATTATTTTTAATGAAGAAAAGTCTTCACAAAGTTATGCAAATCATAAGCAGTCTAAGGGTTTCTCTTGCAAAAGGAAAACATCAGGCTCGATCTGTGTTTGCATTTCAGTAATGCATTAAAAATCAATTAAATCCATTTGAATAATTAAGGTAAATTAGTAGTACTGAACTGGGTTGTCCTGACTGAGGATGTAATTAACTTCAAGCTAAGTAATTGTAAATTAATTAGAGACAATGTATGCTCTCCATCTTGTAAACATTTTAGTTAAGAATTGTTGGGAGTTGAAAGAAAAAGGTTAGATTAGGATCAAGAAGTGAATTCTGGGAACATTTAACAAAATAACCTTGGGAGTGATCCTATTATAAGAGAGGATTCTTGGTTTCCTTTCTCCACATCATGGAAAAAATAAGATTTTTTGCACTTACAAAACTTTGCTACAATTCTTGTTTAGTTTTTGACTGAAGTTCTGAAGTAAATTCTCATCTGAAGGATTTAATTCTAATACTGTTGATGGAAAAACCTGCTCAAACCTCAGTTTTTGTTACAGCTTTGTATTCCCAGCCCCGTTGTGAAGTTTCTGAGATATTACTGGCACCAGGCTGTTGAGAAATAATCAAGTAGCTTAATATCAAAAGGGACATAAATAACTTTTAAATAGCTTAAGGAGTTTTATTTAAAAATTCCTTTAGTGTATATTTGTCTGTCAAACTTCAAATTAATAAAATGCTCTGATTTAAATTTTTGAACAAATGTTGTAATACAAAATTTGCAAGTCTTCACGCAGGCAACTTGAGAGGATTTTCTTACAGGCAGGCAAAGAAAAAGTAAAAATACCTTGTCTTTAGAACTTCCATATTTTTTTAAAGCTTTATAAACTCACTTAAGAGTAAGTTAAAAGTGCTGACATCTATCACTGAAATGGAATTGAGAGATGTAAACTTTGGAAAAAATCTCCATAACTGTCACTTTTAATATAGAAGCAGGTGAACAGAAATATCTGTAATTTTGATTTTAATATATGGAAAAGAGCTCATGAGCATTTATGTTTCCTCAGATTATGGAAAGGACTGCAGTGCCACTTAGCTGAAATGTTTATTGCTGAAGTGTTTATTTTAGTATTAATGCTTAAAAGCCAATACAAATTTAATCTTTTCATAGCTGTAGCATTTTGTGATTCAGAGTGAGTGATGTGATGAGTAATGGTAATTCTGCTGATTGCACAGAACTGAGTGTGAAACACTTCCATCAATGAATACATTACTGAAATATTTAAAGAGAAACTGCCAGGCTCTCAGGCCCTGGCGGCTTTTAGAATTTGGTTGCTTTATTTTTAATATTTTATTTTTAAATATGGGGAAATGATTTCGTATGTGAATGGAAATGCTCTGAATGTTCTTTAGAGTGAAATGGTTGGAGGGAGGGGGATGATTAAACTCTGCACAGGCAGCATTGTGGTTGTGGAAGAGGGAACAACTTCAGACAGGATGCAGAAAACAATGGAAGTGGGACTGTGCAGTAAATCAGCATCCTGCCCGCTTTGTTCAGGTACAGGGACTGAGCTCAGGTGTGACACAGGAGTTGCTGATACGGTGGCCAGGCAGGATCGGGACACAGCATTTCAGGGAGGTGCAGTACAAATGTCAGAGGTTTTACTAGGCAGGTTTAAAGTCTGACGTTCTCATTCAATTTCCATCTCCCCTAGGTTTGTGTAGTCCCTTTACATTATTTTAAAACTTTCCAAAATCAAAATTGCTGAGCAAGTCCTGAGAATGATGAAAAACAAATTTGGGTTTAGATAAGCTCAAGTTTTGTAACAGTGAGACAGTTTTGTGTGTCTTGAAAAGTATCATGATCCTGAACCTGATGTTCCATTGCTAAAAGGGACTCGGGGATGATATGAAGACCCAAAAAACCCCACACAGTTTGCAGGAGCACATCTGACTGCTCAAGGATGAAAGCTGGAGCTCATGGAAAAGGATCTTCAGGCCTGTTCAGGGCATTTTTCATTCCAGCCTCAATGGCCAAACCTTGGTCATTCCGTTTGCAACAGAAATAATTCTGATCATCACAGCACTTAAACTAGGAGTGGCTGCTGTGCTGGGCTGTGCAGTCAGACAGAAAGAGAAATATGGGTAGAAAAAAAGGATAATGAGCAGTGGTGACATCTGGCTGTCCTAATATTCACGGTGGACCAGCAACACAATAGTCTGAGCACTTCAAACTGCAGACAACTGGCAATGCTGAAAACACAGCTGTCTTAGTCCCAGTCAAGCCCATTCTTTAAGCCAAATAATAAATAAACCAGACAATGTTGAGGGCAGAATAGTCATATAAACATAAACACAAAATTTGAACTTGAATACCAAGCTATTTTTGTTTGTTTTGCAGTATCACAAGACAGTAAAGGCAGTGGGTTTGGAAGTATTGCAGAGATTTCCAAGCCTCTACAACAGTTCCATCTGTCCTGAGATTTATGATTAATTGCATCTGCTGGGAGAAAGGAGTATGGACGTTTTTTCTTTCCAACTGTTTTTTTAGTAAACACAACTGATAAAAATGCATGTATGTTCCTACGACAAATAACAAAATTCCCTTTGGTAATTGTGATATAAGTGGATTTTACAGTAGGCTGTATAATCCCCTACTTGTGGAAATATGATGTAAGTAATCACATAGCACTGATGTTATGAAGATGAGCTCTTGGCATTTGCTGAGCAGTATGGCTGAAATGTCTCTTTGCAGGCTAATCTTGGAAGCAGTGTGAACAAAGTAATCAGATTGAGTTGAAAAAGTTTAAGTGGATCATCAATATGACAGAAAAGGTTTTGAGAACACTTCAAAAGATGGAAGAGAAGGATATATCTTCTATTTCAGTTTTTAATCTTAGTGAATTCTATTGTGCTTGTCTGAAAAGTGACACATTATTTTTCACAAGGATTCCCAAGTGAAACCAAAGTTGTGTGCTAATACACTACAATCAAATAAGGTACCAAGGTTTTTTTCCTTGTATAAACTGGAAATCAATTTTGTTAAAAAAAAAGTGATAAAATTATTCTTTTAATCAGAGAGTATAGATTTCAGTATTGAAAAAGTGTAATTTTGCCAGAAGCAAAATATTATAATGATTCTTATTAATAAGTTTAATACTTTGAAGAAATACAGGAAAGTGATATAAGCTATTTATATAAGTGTTATAAAAATACAAGATGAAATTTAAGACTCAAAGTATAGCATTTTTTTAGAAATGTGCAAACCCAAGAAATAGATTTTTCCTGTTAATAGGATCAAAAGATAAAGAATACATGTTTGAAAATTAGTGCCTTTAAAATTTACTTCGGTTTGGATCATGACAGAAATAAATGCCTGCTAATGTTATTTCTCCCACTGTTTAGTTTATTCAATAGCAGAGATGAATAGATTTTTCTTTAACCTTCCCTGCAGATTACCCAGTGTAAGAATTCTCTGTGCAAGTTCAATCCAAAGCCTTTGGAAATCAGTGACTGCCCTCCACGGGCTCCGGGTCAGATCCTGACATCACCCTGGCAACAATTTGACCAATTTGACTTTTCCATGACTGAGCTTGCAGTGGAATGTTGCCATAAATTTGATGGCATTTGAGCAGAGAGAAATTTAAATAGGCTCCAGGAGGAGAGTACCCATCCCCTGAGCTGGAAGGAGTCACTGGAAAGAGCAGGGGAAGTTTCTTCCAGGATTTCCTGAATTACGGATATGCATTAAGTGCCGTTGATTTGCAGAGGTGAAAGGGATGGAAGATCCTGGATTTTGCCGTTTTCACCTAGATTGTACTTCCTCCTTTGAAAGTCAAATCAGGTTTTGGAGTTCAGTTTCAAGCATTGTGTAAAAAATTCACCTATAAATTATACAATTTATTTAGGAACAACTTTTTAACAGTTTTCTTTAAAGTCATAGTTACCACATGTTAACTTACGTTAAAAAACCCCCCAACCAGATAAAAACCCCTCAATATTTTCTTTCTGTCAGCTGCTTCCCAACGTGCCATTCTATCCCAGTGGTGTAACATCTTTTTCCCATAATGCTGGTAAATTGGTTTATTCACTGCTTTGGCCTCATCTACAAATGCTACTTTATTCCCAGATGAATACAGAAAACCAGGAATTCCACTCCTTCCTTCCCAAGACATCTGCAGGGTTTCAGCTTCATCTCTGCAGTTTGTCTCCTAGTGCAAAAACTTTGGGTAACAGTGCTCTGTGGCATCAATAAGTCTTTCAGGATTAAGGACTAGTCTTTGACAATAATTGTTATTTTATTTTAGATTAGGCCTTCAGGTGCTGATCCCAAGGTGTAACACAGAGATCCAGGGAATAAATTCAGCAACCTGCACTTCCCTCAGAGGATGCTGTGCCTCCAGCTCTCTTGCATTGAAAGATGGGGTTTTGCTAAAGTGCTATTTATATGAGCTTAACTTTCTTAGTCTTGCCTGAAAACAGGGTTCCTTTCAGGGCAATCAGTAGTAGAATGATGATGCTGTTTCATCCCCACACGGTTCATTTCTGCTGTACGTGTAGAACTAGTTGCTATTTTAGTACTTTGTGTGATAAAGGAAACACAAATGACTCGTATATATTTCAATTCTTTTGCTTAGTCTCCTGCTACAAATTTAGTTCATGTCCTTATATCTGCTTATATTTAATGTTGAGGTGAACATCAAATAGTAATTATATTTTCTTGGCCACCGTGGACTATAGCAATGCAATTTTTTTTGTCTTCTACAGAATCTCTTCATAATCAGTTGTTCCATTGTGAAATGCCAGTGGGACCTAGCATTTGGTAGTGTTTTACAGTGCAGATGTTTTTCAAGGTTGATTTTAGTTTCTTTTTCCTCTTATCATACAATGGGGCATTTGAATCTAATTATCTTTGATTTCTTATTGTATTTCTAATACCACTGTAAGGAGATCATGTCTAATCCAGAAGAAAAAGGGGGAACGAGATTCCCAGTGAAATTAAAACTGAAATTCAGACAACAGGAAAGATGTAGATCTTATAAGAGTGAGAGTACGTTAGCCTCTGAGCAGCTTCATTATGGATGCAATATGTTCTCTGTTATCTGACATTTAAATACAGATGCTTTCTGCACGGAACGTGCCAGAACTCTGAAGTCCTTTGTCATGCATAAGGCTGAGAGTAGGTCTACAGAGTGTGCAGCTCCGAGTTAAATTTTATCAATCAAACCTTGGCCCATATGCCAAAGAACTTTCATATTACAGGGGAATTATATTAACTTACACAAGTTTTTATTTTGTAAATATGAGTTGTACTGGTATCTCCCACTCATCCATGCATAGGCAGGACGGGTGATGTCTCCTGTACATTGCTGCTCCCCACATTTAGTGGGATATTCCTGCCTGTAAATTTCTGGTTATTTACACTCAACACTCAACCAGCATCCTCTACAGTAATATCCAGAATTCTTTATGGAGTAAATGCACAGAATCAGTAACACTTTTGTCTACATTAAGCCTTTCCAGTAGAATGTAAAATTTCATAAAGCTTTTAGGAGCACTAATTAAAATTAGTATTAATGTAATGCAATAAGCCCTGTTTGTGTTAGCTTTTTAAAATTAGATTTCTCTGAAAGTAGGAGTTTATAACAAGCTTACACTTTATTTAGTTCAGTCTGTTTCCCAGGAATATAAATGTGTATGTGCACAGATGAGGGTCCATTTGCATTATGATCTCACTCTCAAGCATCCTTCAGTGCTTTCACCATCCTGCCGCGCAATTTCTCTATCTGCAGTGGACTGCAGTGATGTTTGGTACTCTACAGGTTGCCCCATCCCTAAAAATTTGTTTATTTCTCTTCCTTCTCTGATGATGTCAAACTCCATAATCCCAGCACTACAGAGGCTGCCCTCAGCCTTCACAGCTGTTGCTAGTTTTCATTTCTGCTTGTAGCAAGTCCAGCAGGGCACATCCTCTGGCTGTCTTCTTGTCGCCTGCTCAGGATTCAGTGTGTGCCTTTGGGGTTTTGTGGCTGGGGCATTTTCCATAATGAAAAACCAAAAGGATCTATGAGCAGATGGAGGCTAAAGACACCCCCACCATGCTTCTTTCTGTTGGAGCTCCTCAGCTGCTGAGCGCAGCTCCCTGTTCATTTTAGATCCAGTTGTGTTATCCCTCTTGGGGAGGACAAGGACTGAGTTCTCTTCCAGGAGAGGGGTTTGCTCTGGGTGTGAGGGACCTGTGAGCAAACTGTGGTGTCCCAGGCATTCTGCAGTGCCTCTGTGATAGGGATTGCTCCAACAACGCTGGCACAGAGGTTTCCTAGAAATGCTGGAACAAAACACTGAATTAGCCACTCTCCTGTGGAGTAAGAGATGAAAAGGAGGTGTGTCCTGGTAGATGTGTGGTGTGTGTGCACAGACCCTGCTGCAGCTCTGGTGTGTGACGCAGCACTGCCAGGCACACTGGAGGGCACTGAAGTAAACATGGATCAGCATTCCAGCAAGAACTCTTATTTCTCATATTTCTTAGGTACCTGTTTTTTCTAGACCTCAGAAAATTTACTTGATACTCCTCTTGAAGAGATACAGTAGGTACAAGAGATGGGTAATTTCAAGCACTACTTTTGATAAGTAAAAGTAAGAAATGAAATAAATGCTACAGTAAAATGAAGCTTAAATGAACAAATATAAGGTCTGTGGCATGATCTCTCACATATGGAAAGCTGCACTCAAACCTTTGCATGAGCAACCAGGCTTTATCAACTGGTGTGGAGCAGATCCTGAGACCCTCATGTACCTGGAGATGCAGTGTGGGGATGTGTGAACAGCAGTTCCTCCTTCCTGCACGGGTCCTGTGCTGTGGGGAGTGTTGGAGAGAGGGAGAGGTGACTGGGAATTAAATCAAACCTTGGAAGAGCAGAGGCAGTAAAAAAAAAGTCCCACTGTTTAAGAATCGGGTAGAAAATGTGATTGAGTTGAAACTTCTCTACCTAGAAGGGTTTAGTTTGTCTTTCCCTGAGGTCATTAATTAGCTGGGTTCATTGCCCTTTGAACATCCCTGCTGCTCACACCTTCAGGAGCAGAGAAAGCAGTAAAAACAGTGGTTGCAAAAGGAGGGGAGCATAGTAAAGCACTGCCCTACGCTGGAAAAGGCCGTGTACTCCCCTGGGTGTGTGTGTACAGCTGCATGCAGCTGCTGAGGAGATTCCTGCCAGGTCCAGAAAGGTGTGCTCAGCATCCCTCACAGCTGGGAGAGGCTGTCAGTGTTCCTGACACCTGTTTCTCACTGCGTTTTCCTCCACACAAGGCAAAGGAGATAAAAGACAAGTCAGGAGACATTACATAACCATTACATTGCTTTGCAATAATTTTTCCTTGAGAGCAACCTACCTAACCCTGCCCCCACCTTGTCACATCCTTCATTTTTGTCCCACTGATCTCTCTTTAACTCTATATCCCATTAGGATAATATTTGCCATAGGAAAGAAAATGTAATTCAGCTTTCTGTGATTAATGTAGAACAGATTGTAAGCATATTGTTTTCATTAGGAAGCAGCTACTGAATGTTTCCATTTAACTTGCTGATTGCTGCAGTTGTTGCCATATGATGGAAAGTCTATTAGTCTCTGTGCCTCCTTAATTCAGCCATATGATAGAAAATGTTTGTGTTCTGAAAATAGTGTCTATTACAATGACACTTATATGAATTATCCATAGCGGAAAGCAAAACACAGCCTGCCACATGGAGAATGGAACTATGCAATTGATTCTTGTACTGCTTTAAAGTGATCTGAACTGAAGCCACCGCTTGGCAACATTGTTCATAATTGGTCACACTGAGTCATATCTCGAGTCACGTGCTATTCTATTAATAGAATTATTCTGTTCAGAGCCATTCTGGCTCAAAAATAGGTGATGTGTCATGTAAAATTATTTGTGGAGATTAGTAGAGACTTTTTCTGTGGATCTTCTCTCTGTAGATAGATTCTGCTTTATCATAATTTTCATTTATCAGAAGAAAAGATTTGTCCTGGTTATAAAGGGCTAGACTGAATCTAAAGGTGAACTAAATGAAATTTAGAGACAAAACGGTTGAAACAAAGAGTTAATAGTGCTGTTGTAGGTGCTGACCACATTTTCATGTAAGAGTTCTCCTTATTTATTGTAGCTTTCAAAGTGGCGTTAAAAAGGCATGAAGCTGATGAGGATAACATCACTCTGCATTATTCCACCCAGTTACACAGGGGGTGTCACCTTGTGATACAACAACTCCATCAAGATTTTGACTTCAGACTTTTTCTGAGGATGACCCATCAGCTGCCATCGTGCAGGATGATGAGGAATGATTCCCTGTTCGTACCCTCAGTGCCTGTGGAAAGCAGATTTCCCACTGTTGGGCTCGTTGCTGTGTTACTGTAGTGTGCTGTTGGCACTCCTTGCTCTCTGTTAAATGGACCAAGGGTTTGGGATCTAATTGTGCACTTCCAGGTTTGCAGAGAATCAGAATGCAAATAGAGGAGTGAACTCCTACTTGTAGCTCTCCAGATTATTTAATTTTTTTAACTCTGGCTCTACAGCGAACCACACCGAGAGCTATTAATGCAAATTAATTATTCCTCCTGCTGGCTTCTTTACAACTTACTCAGATGAGGGATTATTAAATGCATCATGCCTTGCAAATTTGCATGCATTAAAAGCCTTATCACTGCCTGTGCACTGCTGGCCTCCGTCAGGGGTCCAAGAATTAAAAAATTATTGCTCAGCCATTTTAACTGGGAAATGCTGATCAGTGTCCACCTGGCTCTGAAATCCAGCAGGGTTTGGTCATTGTGGCCGTGGGCCCTCCTGATAACGTGACATCCCAAACACTGTCCGGGGAATGGGAATCCTACTGCCCTTGGATGTTGATACTTTAAGCTACCATGAAGGAGGGAATTATAGGATGCAGCAGAATATGTATTTTTCTGATTAAATTTGGGTTGTATTTTTTTTTTTTGTAATTTCTGGTTCAAGCAAGTAGAGAAATCACATAACCATGGTAACGCAGAAAAATGTGGGAATGCAGATCTGCTGGTGTATATCTGTGGAGAGCTGAGGAAATGTGTAGAGGGGTATTTATTTATTGTTTACCATTTTGTCCCTTTTTTTTTTATCTTAATCAAAGAAAAATTTCTAGAGAATGAAAACTTATAAAAAATCTAAAACATGTTCATGCATTTCAGAAGGTTTTATTTTAACACAATTGTAAATTATTTAAACTATGAACATTTTTGTTTTTAATGATTTTAAGTAGAGAACTCTGAAATGAGGTCAGTTAATTTTTTTTTTAAATGATAAAATGCTGATGGGACAGTTTGTTTTTAATCTTAGCAAAAAAAATTTGAAGATTGATGTATCCTTATATAGTGCTTTGAAATAAACCAGCCATTAAATGTTACTTTAGAGGAAATCTCAACTATTGAATCTACTCAGCAAAATGAAACAGGCTTCAAGGAGAGTAGAATACTTTTGGTTGCACTGCAAATGGGGCATACATCAGAAATAACTGGTAAATGAGGAACAATAAAAGCCAGGGCCCTGAAGCTGTGCTGGCCAGAGCCTTCAGCTGCCGTGCAGGTTTCACTCTTCCAGCCAGTGGTGTCCACGTGAAGCCCCTCCAGTGTCAAGTGTGCACAACTGAGGGAAAACGCTCGGTCTTCGGGGCTTCTCTGCCCTCCACTGAAGTTTCTGTCCTCTGCAGCTCCTCAATTCAGCTGGAAACCTGACCACTCAAATTTACACCAAAATGTGTTGGCTAGGAAGATCCTGTCCACGGCAGTTTTGAGACAGATGATGAATCTCTGCTTGACTGCAGCATCTGTCTTTAGTACCCAAGTCCTCTGTGTATGAGAAAGGGGTTCTTGAAGGTGTTTAGATGTTTGTAAAAGGTTATCACCCGCAAAGATTGTCCTAATTGTCTTGTTGTTGATAACTTCTCACTGATCTCCTACCACACAGGACTCAAAAGGAAAAATAAGAATGTTAGATCTGTATTTAACACTTTACTGAAGATTATTTAAGCTAAATTTTTTCATGTTTCCAGTAATGCTGGAGCAAACACATGGACAGCTTTTTCTAGACTAGGTTCTTAAATCCTTCTTGTAGGTGAAAAGTTTGTACATTCTGATTTCTTTCCTGTGAGTGCATTTTGAAAAATGTTTTCATAGTGATATTTTTGACTTTCAGCATTTTAGGAATGTTCTAGAGCCTAACATTGTGTTTCCCTACTTTTATTTATTTATTTTTTTTTAAATGTTAAGGGCAAAGATTTGTACATTTTGCTGTTGTGTAATACTATAATAAACAAGCACCTGCTTGGCTCTTAAAGATGGGCAAAGGGGTGGTTCAGCAGATTTCTGTGGACTGTGGTTTTTTCCCAGATTTGTAAAAATCATCATTCAATCTGTGAGTTAGCTCAGTATTTTAAAAAGAAGTCCCTGAACGGAACATGTAACAACGCTGCTGCTTTTGGGAAGTTGGGCTCCATTACAATTGATCAAAGTATCAAGAATTTAAATTGAAGCCTAATGTGAAATTTGGGGAGTTTGTTTCTGTTAACTGTTGAATGGACAGAGTAAAAATAAAAATTGAGAGTAAAAATTGAAACTGATGCTAGATTCTGGGAAAGATTCCATTTGTCACAAAGCATGAGTGACAGCCATGTGTCTGAGCAATTCTGGTCATCTGGGTTTTTAGGAGTTTGAATCCTAGAAGATGGCAATGATTCTCAGCAGGGTGGCTGAACTGTGCACAGGCACAGGTGCTCCCTGAATTCAGCTATTTCTCTCTGCATGCCAATGATTTTGAGACAGGTTTCTTGGATTGCTCGGTGAAATGTTAGCATATATTCCACAATATGGTGTTTAAGATGTTCCTGTTTCCCTGCTCATTGTACTTCCTTGTTACCAGCTTGTTTTTATTCTGAAACTGAGTGAAGCAGCAGGAGCAGGAAGCAGAATATCCAGTTTTAACGAAGATGTTAGTGTTGAGGAACATTTTAGTGCCAGTTGAACCTGTTGGCATTGCAAAAACAGCAGTAATTCCTTCTGAGGTTTGTGCCCCACTGCTTCCAGCAGCCTCTGTGGGTACAACTTTGTGTCCCTGGAAGAAATTGGGCTAAGCTAACGAGCTTATTAGTGGCTCATGGTTGTTTCTTAGGATGTACGTGCCCAAACTGAGTAGGGTGGACATGGAGTGCATTATCAGAGAATCAGGATTTGGTTTGTATTGCTCTTTTTTAGACAAAAAGTTGAGACATGGGCCTATCTTTCCTATGGTGAAAGCAAACTTCATTTTTACAGTATTCATTGCAATCACACACTTCAGTCAACTATGTTGACTCCTTGGGGATTTTGTAGAAGCTGAGTTTGTATTATTCCTCTAATAAAGAAACACTAAACAGTTAATAAATATATCAGAAGGCTTTCCACTGCACTTTGTTTCCTTGATAGCAGCATATTTTGTGTCTATAGCCACAGTATTCTACTGGGTGAAGATAAATGGATTTCATAATCTCTCACTGGGGAGAAAAGTGAGACTGGAAAAGATTGGAGCTGCATGAGCTGGATAACTTAAGATTATAGCTCTGAGAGGCAGAGCTCTAAAAAGCTGTTAAAGATGTTACCTTCTTGATTGGAGATTCCAAAACTGCCTTTAGCCCTGTTATGTTTTCAAACCTTCATTAAGTTCATACCATCTTCCACCTGGCCCTTCTAAATTGCTGGTCTGAAGAGAAATCATTTGTCAGTCGTGTGTCTGTTCTAAGTAGATTCATCTTCCAAACAACATTACCATTTCCTAGAGACTGGATTTAAATCCATCAGCAGAACATGAGGGAAAATGCTTTGTATTGTTTTGACATGTTATTCATTGAGTTAATTTCTTTGATGGATTTGTGCTTAGTATGTTGAATTATCACAAAGGAAAGTCTATTATCGGTTTTAAGAAATACCATAACTGGTGATTACAACCATATAAAAAGTGAAATTAAACTTTAGTTTTGCAGAGTAGGCTCATAAATTTGTTTTGTCTGAAAGAACAGGTGCCTGATTGGTGTTTGTGAGAATTGTTGCCATTATGGAAGGAATTTGTGTGGGAATAGGGAAGGTTCGTCCCAGAGTGTGATGCATTTGGTGAGGTCTGTCTTGTTTGCCAATTTGCCAGTTGGTGTCTGGGCACATTCAGAGCAACTGAAACTGTCAGGTATGGTCAGCCATCCTTTGAGAAATGCCCGGCAGCTCCAATAGCTTTAGATCTGATTAACACTTCATCATCCTTGAATCCCTGGGTTACTGTTTGTGGTGGCGGCTGCTCTCCCACTCCACACCCCGGGCAGGACAGGGGCAGAAAAGAATATGAAAAACTCTAGGTTTGAGCTAAAGGCAGTTTAATGAAAAAAAGCAAAGGTGATGTGCAGAAGAAAAGCAAAACCAAAGGAAATTTAATCTCAACTTCCAAAGAGTTGGCAATTTCCAGCCACTTCCCAGGAGGCAGAGCCTCAGTATGGGCAGTGGTCCCCACCTCTTGTGGCCCAGGCCACCCCTGCAGCCCCCACTGCCAAACCCTGAGCCCTCCACCCAGTGCAGGACATGCTCACATGCTGTTGGATTAATAGATAAGCAATTAGTCTGGATTTGTTAATCTCACCACTTCACAGTTTTAGACAGTCCTGACCACATCTGGTGCCGCTGGAGAGACGAGGTTGTCTCCTCCTGTCTGTCTGCAAATACATTTCAGTCTGTTAAGTTTTAATGCTCACTTTGGGGAAAAAGATTGCTGAATGGCCAGTTCTTTAACTGTGAATTTCCCCATTATTGGCCAGGGATTTATCAAATCCCTCTATCTTCTGCCCTGTTGACACATAAAGATCAAAGGGAGATTTCATTTAGGATGAAGATATGCTGGGATAGAAACACGTTGTGAAAATGGACAGCAGGGCTTTGTCACAAACTTGTGGGCCTCTCTACTTGACAGTCTTCACAGAAAACAGTTTTCTGATAGAAAATTCTCTTCCAACATTTTTTGATTACTTTTAAAACTTCTGTTTTAAATCTTCCTGTTTGCTTTTAACCTCAGAAATAAAATTTGGAAATTGTGCGAGTTTCAGGTAGTTAAAGGGGGAAAATGTTGGCCTCATTTTTTTGGGAAAAATCTCCCAGTTTCTCACCTCATGTTTAACTAAAAAGGATCAGAGAAATCCTAGAGTTAAAGAAAATTTCAAGGCACAAAGGTATTTTGGAAAGAAGTGATCCACAGTGAACCCATGGAGAGTTCAACAGGGAATGTTGTACAGAAAGGAAGAGTACACTGAGAGTAGAAATGTGGACATCACCTGCCAAAGAGCATAAGATAAGTTGATAAAAAGCTCAAATCTTACATATCTGGATTTTGAACACTGCTGTGATTTCAGGGAAACATAAGACACACCAGATTTGAGGGATACTATTAGTGATGGTCCCTGAAAGTTTTGACTTCTGCCTTGTTCCCTGTGTTTATTTCAGAGGAAAGCACTGCTTTTAGGGCTGGTCAAAGCCCATAATTTCCATTGCATGGGAAACATCTATAGTTTCAAAACTTGTTTTCCTTAGTTGAAAATATTTTTTATGCTGAATTTTTGCCTTGCCTTAACTGATGTATTTCCCTGTTCCCTAGGCAGGAACAGCTGGGAGCTTTCCAGCACAGTGAGTTTCCACACCAGTGGTAAAACCCTTCTGGTGAGTCCCATTTGAAAACACCAGCATGTTGCTGTCAGAAGAGCCAGCTCAGAGGCAAGCAGGGCTAAAGATAGAAGGTTCTGGAGAGATGAGAGAGAAATCAAGTGTGTGACCTCCAGTACTGCCAGTAGTGCCTTTGCATTAAGTGGAAATGATGAATTGCCAAAACCCCTGTGTAGATCTGGGAGCCCACTGGAAATGCTGCTGTCACCTGTGCGCGCTCACAGCTGGGGCTTCCTGAAAAAAACAGCACTGCTCTCAGCCTGGAAAATTCTGCAAGGAATGTGATCTCATAAATGGGGTGAAACACCCTGAGGCTGCACTGAAGTGTGGATGTCAGTCCTTGCCTTCCCCTTTCCCTCTGTGAGATGCAGAGCAGCCACAAATGGGGAAAAGTGGGGCAAGTTCTGCCAGGGAGGCGTAATAAAGTGAAAATGTGCGTCAGGGTCTGAAAGTATGTTTAAAAATCGGTCACACTAATCCACTGAGTCTTTTTTAACCTGTGAATGATAGGTTTTACTTGGGTATTTCATAGACTTATTTAGCTGAGAAGAGACCTTGGGAGGTCCTCTAGTTCAGTGTCCTCCTCAGACTTCAGGGTTAGGTCAGGATTGTGCCCTGACGAGTTTGTATTATCTCTGGTGAATAGACATCCCAGAGACTTTTGGGCATCTCCTTCCTGATTATATAGAGAATTATTCCTGATAGTTCATCAGAACTTGTTACTTCTTTGCCTTTTGCTGTGCATGTTTGAGGAGAATCTGGTTCTTCCTTCTACGTAACCAGAGCTAAAGCAAGACCAGTGCATTTCATTTTTAACTTGAGGCTGACCAAACCCAGTTCTCTCAGCCTCTGCTGTCTGGTAGCCCAGTAAACATCTTGGTGGCCTTTGTGCTCTGGACTCACTCCAGTCTATGAGTACTTAGTGCTGGAAATTGGACACAGTGCGCGGTGCAGTGCCACGGGTGACAAATGTGGGAGGGACAAACAGAGAGTAAAAAAAGGCTCTTGAAGGCAAAAAATTCTCCACTTGCTGAAATGTCAAATGTGAATTCTAAAAGAAATGTGGAACAATAGTAATTTTCAGCTCTTCACAGTGTAGAGGTTGGAATTTTATTTCAGAATGAAGGGTCAGGATTTTGACAGGATAATGCTCGAGACGTTTGAAAAAAGAAGATTGAAATATTTTTACCAAGAAATAAGTTCAATTCTATTAAAATATTGAATATTGAAGTTCCTACTGAAGTAGGAACTTTGAGTTATTTTTGAAGAGACAGCATTCAGCTCTAACAGAATTTAGGAGTTTGATACAGGCAGTGATGAATGAAACTCTTTGGAGGATGCAGGGGATCAGAGTACAAGTTTTATTGGTCAGTGACTGTAGGGCAGTATTTTTAAAATTTTATTGGATGACCAAGTTCCCTTGAACTTTCTGTTGGTTTTGGCTGTTTACTCGTCTGAACACCTTTCCTGTCATCTACTGGGTGTATGTGTTATATTCCTCAAGCATCTTGTGTTCCTCCTGGTTTTCCTTCTTATACCTCAAGGATTGTGGCTCCTCACGCCCTGGGCTCTTGTTTTAAACTTTTGCTTGTGCCTACTGCAAAAAGAGCAAAATCCTTGTCCAAAACCATAAGGATTCATGCCAGAGGATCTGATTCCCTGGTGGAATAGGTGCCAGCAACGTGATAAATCTAATAGACTATTCTGTCATTCATCCTCCGTCTTGCTTCCAGATTTAGAGACCCAGGAATGGCTTGATCTTGACCCATGAAATATCTTCCCAAGTAGAAATATGTGAAACTGTGATAGTAGAAATCATGGTATTAAGACCCAGAGCCCAAAAAACTAAAGTATAATTGGCTTGCCATACAGAGGCTGCTTTTCCAAACTTTCTGATGTGAAAAAGGCTCGTGTGACTTGTCCCTGTACAATACACAGTAAAGCCTCTTCAGTTATGTGATCAAACCCACCACGATTTAGAATTAAATTTCAATAATTTAAGTAATCCTTCTGGCATTGCAGCTCAGGGCACATCAAATTTGAAATCCTATTAAGAAAAAGTGTCTAAATTTATAAGGACAGGAGGCTCAAAAAGTGCTGTGGAAGCCAAAGCTTTTAAGCTCTTTGACTCAACGGGACATGAAAAACAAGTTAAAAATAATGGTGAGGAATTCACTGCACTTACTGGGAATTTTGGCAATTAAAAACAAGGATAAAGAATCTCCAGGAAAGTGAAGAATGACAAAATAGCTTTTGTGAGAGTAGGAAGCACAAGTGGTCTTATGCAAAGTATTAACGTGCATGTTCTGTTGACATATGTGCAATAAATAATGTGTGCAAAGAGAATCCAATTGCTGTACACAGGAAATTGTTATACTTCTATCTTCGTAATATTTTTGTGTGGTTTCCTCTGTTTGACCTCTGTTATGTACTTTTATATTTAAAGTAGATTTACTGTCAGAAGCCTATACTGCAGGCAATTTAAGTGGAAAAATTCAGCAAATCATGTAGTGATGTCTGATCTCCTGAAGGACCTGGGATTTGGCCTTCCACAAAGAAGGGATGTAAGTGGCAACTACTCTAGATTTACAGAGTTGGACAAATTGATCTTAATTGTCTAATCCAGAGTGTCCCATTTGGAAGCAGGGCCATACTGTCATCAGCTGTGTTATCTGTGTGGATATACATGAATGTGAATATCGACATCCATACCTGTCTGCAGAGGGGAGACAAACTCTCTTCCACAATGTCATGGATTGGCTCAGAAATTTTAAAAAAGCACAGAGAAAATAATCTGTGTTTTTTGAATGATTTTGCCAAGATTTTAGGAAGCTAGGGAGTCCAGAAACTATTCAAAATTAATTTTAAAAATGCTACTGAAAGGAGGTGTCCAAGACAGCACAGAAAATCCACTTCAGAACTGGCCATTGCACTCAGCTTTGCATGGGCTTGGATTATAAATGAACAATGGTGACAGGCTCTGTCCCAGGTTCTTACAGTGTTCCAAGACAGATTTCAAAAATGACAGGGAATGGATAAAAATCTTTCTATTCCCTCCCCACTAGAGTTTTAGATTTATTGGTAGATCATGTGAATTTTGAGAATATTTTACTCCAGGAGCAGCAACAAAGCCCCCAAAATATTATTGCTTGCGTAAATAGTGCTTTAAATTGGAACAGCTGAACCACCTGCTGGTAAGGATATCAGTCTTTGGGAATGACAAATGATATTGAAATGCAGGAAATACTGGCTAAAAGATACATTTTAGACAGGAAAAGGAAACCAAAGAAATGATGTATTTTTGTATGGATGGTAAACAGGGATTTTTATTTGAAAAGAGGGACCTTTTGGTTGTCCATCGTTGTCACTTCCACTGCTAATTCTGGCTCTTATTAATTTAGTTTTTCCTGAACTTGCAAATATTTGATTTTCTGCAATAGCCTAACTACTGAAATCTTGGTCTGCAAGGACATGGATGTTCCTGTCTTGTCTTTATAAACACAGCTACCAGAACAACATGTTTGTTAAATCTGGACCACTGTCTGCAGAGGTTGTTTTAAAATATTTTGTGAGGGAAATGTTTTATAACTCTAACATAAAAACCGTGAAGTGTGTCAACAATCAAGTTTGTGGCTACTGGAACTGACTACCAGAGAGTTTATTTTACACTATGATGTCATGTAGAGCACTGTGATGAAGCTTTAATCCAAAGAGTTTATTCGTTTAAAATGAATACAAATTTAGGATATTTCTGTAGAGGGACAAACTTGAATATTTAAGCATATTAAAAAATCCACATACAGTTCTAGTTTGGTACATTTTTCTTTCTAAATCTTTCTCAGCATCTACTCAATCCAGAGGGTGAGAATGGCAAGATGTTCCTGCAGACTGTAGCTCTGAAGTTGTGGGCACTAACACTGTGTTAAAGCTGAATATGTGTCTTAGGAGTTTGGATATTGTATTTTTCACACTTGAACAGCGAAGTGTGGAACAAACCTGAGGGACAATAATTTACTGGTCCCATATCCCAAGACTGTTATTCCTCATCTTGACATACTATTAAAATAATTTAATTATCACTGTTTTGCCTTGTCATTAAGTTACTGATGTTTCTGTTATTTTTATTTCTAAAACCTTGAGAGCCCACACATAGGTCTCCCTTTTATATGCAGGTCCTTTGCCAAATGGTTGTATTGGATCCTCTTCTCTCCTGCAAAACTTCTGGCTAATTATAGTCCCTGAGGAGTGCTCTGAAGTGTGACAGGGTGCCCACAGAACCAGTGTAAATCTGCACACAAGGAGGAGGGTTTGGCTGCCTGGTTAATGTTCTAACAGGTTTCGTTCGGTTTGGTTCATATTTTGTTGCATTTGGTGGTGTGGTGAGGGGAGGAATGCTTGAGAAAACTCGTATGTGTCTGTGCCACACAAGAACTGGGGTAACAGCTAAAAGACAGCAGATTCTCTTAACCTGTGGTGACTCTCTGACATGATCAGAACTTGGTCTGTGGAATGATGGAGAGGCCAAAATGGTGTTTTAGGGTAGGAGACAGACCCATTGTTATTTATTAAGTATCCCCCAAAAAAGGTTCCCCAGACCCTTTGCTTATGACTGGGCTGCAGACTTTCCATACAGAGCTGTTTCCTAACTAAGGCTTTGGTTTACGTGTGTTGTACTCCAGGAGTTCTACAGATGTTCTCAGTGTTCACTGGGACTTGAAACTCGGAGAATTTTTGCATGGGCCGGATGGGGAGCCTGGATATAGTGAATATATATATGTACACACACAGTGACTGTACATGGTGAAAACAATAAATACAGCATTTAGTTATCTACTAGAGGCATACCGGTACACTTCTGTGCACTGCTGCATTTTCCTACTATGTTAGAAATATGGGTATTTGATATACTTATACACAACCAATTTATATTTACAGTTGCTAAAACTCATAATAGCATACTTTTAAATTAAAATTACTGGTATTTTCTGGATATCAGCCTCTCATTTGGTTCATCATTCCATCTTTGGTGCAGATAACTGGGTTCAGCTTTGCCTCTCCCACGTTTCTCTCTCAGGAGCTCTTTGGCTTCATTGTCTTTGCAGTTTTAACACCTGGTGTTGAGCCAAGGTGCCCTTGCTGGCCCTGTGTGGGGTGAACTGCTGGCGGAAGGGGTCAGTCAGTTCTTTCCACTGAGACTTGGCAGACAATGGGTCTGCTTGGAAACCCAGCAGGAGCACGTGGCAGGGTTGGATTTGGGATTTCCTCAGTGGAAAATGGGTGGTAGTGGGTGTTTAGCTGCCACTGTTTCGTGGCAGACTGATCAGCAGTCTAATAGAAGACTAATTTGAACACTGCGTGGTGCAGGCCTGCTCCTTGTCCATGTGCACCCAGAGTAGTGCCAGTGGTGGCCAAAGGTGTGGTCAGCTGGGTTTCAGTGGGGTACGGTGCAAACTCGTGGGAATCTTACACACGTGCAAGGGGAAATTCCTGGAGCTGCTGTGATTTTACTAGCAGGGCTGTGCGTGGCAGATGGGTAGTCCGAGGACAGAAGCCACAGTGTGTGAAATTCCAAGAGAGAGAGAGTGTGTGTATATATATATATATATATCTATCTGTATGTCTGTGTAACATTTTTATCCTGAAACTGGAACAGATTGTGTGTGTGTGGGAGGGGAAGGAATGTTACTTACTGGAGGTACTAAAATACTCCAAACTGGACCAGACTATTCCTGGACAACCTGCTCTGAGTAGAGGAGCTCAAGGCAGGTTGGACTGGGTGAGTGCCAGTGATATGGTATCACCCCAGTGATAGCATTCTGTGATTCTCTGAACTGCAAGTGAAAGCAAGTCTAAATATGAAAGTGGAATTGTGTGGAAACTGAAAACCAGCTATTTCAGCCTACTCATCCTTCTGGATCTGAAAGATGAATGAGGCAGACTGGGAAAAAAGTGTGAGTGACTTGTCCAGTGAAATTAAACCTCCTCTGTTTCTGTTTTAAAAGGCTCATTTGACAATCACATCTCTCAGTTCTGCTGCTAACACTCTCAGTACCAAGATATTCCTAAATTCTCTTTTTTCTGTTTCTTTCACCTCACAGAGACACTGAATAACCCATTTTAGGAGCACAGCAGGATGTGTATCCCCTGAGATTGCTGTTGTCTGACAGGTTACACATTTGTAGTGCAGGCAGTGCTTTTGATAGATACACTGACTATTAACATGAAACTACACTCAGCATCTGAGAGGATCTGATCTGCTATTCACAAAGTTTCTCTGAAACGACTACAAGCAATTACGTTTTCTTAAACATTTTTTTTTTTTCATTATTTTGACGGAGAGAACATCTTATTTATGTCCAATTCTTAGTTCCCCTTTAATGTCTTGATTTAACACTGATTTTAAAACATGACCCAGTGGCAAATAGTTCATCTTATTCTTTAAAGTGCTCATTTTATGTCCACCAAGTAGAGCAGTGGTTTTTTTTCAGATGTACCATGTTTCTTCATGTCCTACTGGAATGAGTCATTATGTTTCTGAAGGTTTTATTTTACAGTTCACCTTTTATTTTGTGTGGCTTCTGACAGCACCCTTATATAGTTTTTATTCTGTCATTTGCTCATATGTGTCTGTAAAGATGCAAACACTGAGGCAAAAATTAATTTCTCGGTAATTTCTGATGTGAGGAGCAGTACCTTGAAAATAGCTTAAAAATTTATTTTTCCCTCTGTTACTTCAGCTCTTTCTTCTGTACACGTATTCATTTATACATACAAACACAAAGTACTTTAAAATGTTCTTTTCAATACACTCACAGTTGCCTGTGACTTTTTTTAACTTTTGCTATTTATCAGAGAAAACACTGCCACTCCTGTGAAAATAGAGACTTATACTACCTCTAAAGAACCAAAAATGTCAAGGGGGCCATAAAAGGAAAACAACACAGTTTGTTTTGGAAATTGTTCCATGACAACTTCTGTAATCATTTTGACAAAAGTTCTGTAAACTGAAACCTTTGTACTTTTTCAATTGAATGAGCTCTGAAGGCCCAATGCATCACTGGAAATAGAAATTAAAGACTTTTTTTTTCATTCTCGGCAAGAAGCTCTGCACCCTGTGCCTCCAGAGTAAAGATGTTCTCTGAAACAAACAGAGAATTTCGTGTGTGATATATTATAATGTGCACTGCTTCCTTGACTTTTTATCCTTTGAGCTGCTCTGGAAGCAAACCAGATCTGGCTTCTTTGCATACTAATAAACATTGGTGCTTGTAATTATTCAGTGGTTACTGTAATATTCCTTTGAGATGAATCTTTGCTACATTCTTTACTTTGTTTCAATTATTTGGAACCTTTAGTTCAACTGTAAAACAAGGCTATATTTTTTGTTGTGATGTTTATTGCTTTGGTATTTTTGCTATCTGTAGTGCAAGGATCGGAGCAGCTGTTTAGGACCTGATTCTCTGGAACCAAAGGTCACTTTGCAATATTTTGATTAAGAAATTGTATACCTGGTGTAAAAAAATTCACTTGCAGGTCGTCTTCTATGGCTTTAGTAGAAGTAAAAGGTCAGCCTCTACACTAAACATAGGTCAGAGTGCAGAAACTTGTCACAAGTTACCATAAGTGATCAGATATATGATATTTATTTTATGTGATGGAAGATGTGTAATATTTATAATTTTGATTTTGATAAACATCCCATGTTTTGCTACAACTGTGATCCTTTCAGTGACAGTTGTCAAGTTTTCATTTGACAAAGACAAAAATGCCATGGATTACAAAAGCCTCATTTCAGTTGAAGTTAGTTTCTTTGAACATATGATACCAACTATAGTCTCAAACAGGTACAGAAATAAGAAGAAAAGAAAGCTAAATAAATAGATGATATGATGAATAAATAGATGATATGATGAATAAATAACTGTCATAGGGGAAAACTTCAATTTGTATTCCTCAAATCAAATCACGATCAGAGCAGTTTATTGATTTATTTAATGGCATGTAATTAAGTGGCAATCAGTGAACTAGGCATTCAGGAAGAATCAGCCATACTGTAGATAAGCCACAATAGTTGACATTTCTGACATGTTAATCTGTATCTATAATTTCTAAACACTTTCATAGCTAATTCCTGAAAGTTTCTGGTTTTCCTTACACACTTGCCCTGTGTTGAATTCACCCCTCTCACTATCCCCGTTGTGGGGTACAACACAACACCCCACTTTCTGTGATTCCTCAGGCTTAGGTGGGGGTTTCATGCTGTTGGGGTCACTTCTGGCAGATATCAAGTCAGATATCCCATTATTTTATATAAAATAATTATTGTGATATTATCCAGATATCATCTGTCACCTCCTCTCTCTCCCCCCTGTTACAAATTTTCCTGCTTCTTTGATATTTTTTTTCAAGCTGGCTTTGTTTGTTCCCTTTGGTAATTCCCTTCCTACTGTTTAATCTGGCAAATGGCCTTTGGCTTTGGCATTATCAGTCCAGGGGCACTCACTTTCTCAGTTTGGGGGTTTAGGCTTTTGTCTCCTCACTGCTGAAGAACCATTGAACTATTTCAACTGCTCAACTTTTCAGCTGCTGTGCAGCTGTGTGCCAAGAGAGGGACCCGTGTTATTCCCCCACTGCAGCCAAGTTCCCTCAAGAACAGCAGCAGAAAAGTGGCTCAGGTTCAATTGTGGAAATGAGAAGAGTTTAGTGCAGCTTGGATTCGTTCCCCACCCCTTCACTGTGTTCATTTTTAATTTTCACTTCCCAAAAGAAGCTGACATCTGCAGGAGTCTGTTCTGGGTTAACTTCTACATTACTTGTTTTCCTTTTTATTGAAGATTAAATTTCTTTTAATGAAGATAAATGCATGGAAGGCACTGCCAGGGTGAGAACAGCACTCAGCTGAGAAGTCAGCTCTGCTCCATCAACATCTGTTTCATCTGCTTTTGGTGCTCTCCTTTCTGTGCACCGTACCCATGAATAGACCCTGAAACACAAACAATTGCTGATCATGCTGCTGGCTCTGATAACATAACTCATAATGTTGCCCTAATTACTTCCATTATAAAACTGTCAGGTCTGGAACTTTTGGTCTCTCAAGGCAGCTCTCCAATTAATCTTTTCCTTTTTTATTAGAGATCTTGTTATGTGATTGTGTTTTGGGGAGGAATTAGAAGGTTTTATGCTAGAGTGGTGGGGTTTTTTTTAAAGCTTTCACTGATAATAGAGCAAGAAGACTTCAGAGTTAACAGGAATGTTGTGTTAGCTACCTTTTATTAAAAATTTTTATTGCAGCATCTGAAAGAATGTTTTCCTTACTGTTAATCTCTAACTTCTGAGGTAAAAGTCATAAAACAAACCAGGTTGGAAGGGACCTTGAAAGATTGTCTGGTCTAGTATTTTGTGGGAAAAGGAGCCTGTTTAGTACCCTGTCAGGTTTTGGAAAACTTCCAATGAGGGGGATTCTGCCACATCCGTGGGGAGGTTGTCTCAGGGCTTGCTTGTTTTCACTGTAAACAAATTTGTTATATGCAGATGAAACCTCTGCTGGTGCAAATTGTTGCTCCCTGTCTGCTCAGTGTGGCTCCTTGTGAGGCAGAGCCTCCGTCCGCTCTGTAGCTGCCTGTTAGGTACTGAGCACTGTGATGGGGTCACTCCTCGTGCAAAAAGGATGGGTTCAGATCTCCTAAAATCATGTTTTCTTCATTCTTCAACCCAGAAATTCTGCAAGCTAAACTTTTGATTTGAGTGAAGACTTCTGTTTGATAGCACTCTTTTTCCTTCCCTGAGGAGAGCAACTGCACCTGTGGCTAAGGCAAAGAAAGTGAAGGTCCAGATCCTGAAAGTGGCTGTTGCTGCTGCTCTCTTTATTTTATATAAAATAGGAGGATCATGTTTAAATCTCTGCTTAATTCTAAGTACAGATTTGAACCAAGGTCTTTTAAAAATGTGCAATGGCCTGCATTATTATAGTATGATCTCTCTCAATCTTTCTAGAAGTAAATGCTTCATTTTTCTTCTAAATAATTAAATTGTTTACTGAAAAATAAGCTGGCAAATCACTGTGCTTTATTTCAGGTAAGTTTCTAAGCCACTAAGTTACAAAGTTAGCTTTCTCTCTTTAGATATAATTCAGTGACTTTTAAACGGTTTTATATAAAATAATGATTCTGGTATTACCCACTTTTGCCAGGATCTGGGTCTGCAGGCATAAAGCCTGTGACTCTACTTGTTAAGTAGCTTCAAGACCGATCGATTTTTTTTTTTTGCTCTGAAATTCTTGGTATTCTTAAAAGTAGCTTGCAGGAAAAAAATTAAAATCTTGTCACTCTCACAGAACGACAGTACTGGGGTTTTTCCCTGTGTCTAAATCTGGAGATATAAAAGATGACAGCAATAAAAATGTGATGTGTTATGGATTCAACAATCTGCATGCAGTATACTGTCTTTTTGTTCAGTGCAGCCCTAGTGCTTTAATTCACCTTGTTTGTAACTATTTCCTTTATAAATGATCATAAACCTGAAAAGGTGGGCTATTTTTTAGGCTTAACATAACCAGCACTGCCTTATTTCAAACTCTAATACAATTATGAACACACCATAACTTTTGGATGATTAAATTGCAAATTGTGGGTGTCCACGAGGCACCAAGATGTATTAAATTTGTTCACCTTCATAACTCATCCTCACACCCACTGTATATTTTTCAGGATCACGCAGAGTTGTGCTTGTTGTGCCTGAGGTACATTCTGTAGTATTTATGGTTTATCAGATGTACAGAATATCTTCTTCAAGGAGACAGTCATACATCATTTGAACTTCAGTAGTTATTACATTGTTTTAATGGAAAAATGTTATAAATGAATGATTTTTATTCTCTCTGAGACACTTATATTTTTGAACATGACTTTCTCAATGCTGTTATTTTTTTGCTCTATGAGAACATGAACTTTTTGTTTATTGCTCCCTGATTTTACAAACATATCTCCTTTTCTCCTTGGAGAGCTTTAAAGAAAAAAGGTCAGAAAGCAGAAGATAAGTAATCGAGGTGTAGTTTTACAGAAGTTTTGTGGAATAAATGTGATACCTGTTAAAAAACTAAAATCAAAGGAACCAAGACAAACACTTTACCTCCTATTTGCATTGTATTTGAATGAGGAATATAATCTACAAAGAAATATTTAAAAGTGAGGCTTTGATTTACAGCTGTAAACTAAGTGATATCTGGCTTAATCCACATGGAAAGTACCTGCAGTTGATATGAACTTAGACTGTGAGCTCATCAAATAAAAAGACTAAGTCTTCTTATCTTGCAAACAGAGAGAAGATCCCTGAGAAGCAGATGTTTCAGTGTTTGTTGATAGAGCAGTGAGCTTTTTTCCTGTAACTCTGTGCGGAACTCTTCTCTCTGACATTGATACCACCTCAGTTGCAATGCTGAAGGTGCCAGACTTACCTGGCTGGTTTGAGGTGCCTCATTTGTACCCTTTGCCTTTTCTAAGCACTGTCGTATTTGTGATTTCTGACCAAGCCCTGTGCAAGGCAGCAACCCTCAGGTGCTCATGTCGCACACACCTTATTTCCCGCAGAATTTCCTCCTGCGTTTTGCTTGTCTGGAACCCAACATTCCTGGCACAAAGCCTCAGCCTCCCCCTCCTGCCCGAGGCAGTGGCATCGCAGGCAGGGAGAAATGTTCCCTGCACACAGTGGGACCTCCTGATCCATGGAAATCCCTGAGTGCCCCGTGCCTGCCCCAGCAACCCCAACACTGGCACGAGCCGAGGAAGGGTTGGGGAATTGCAGGCTTTTGGCAAGGGCAGTGACAGGGACAGATTTGTTTCTGCATGTAGGTGAACAAACAGTTGTGTAGCCCAACTTAAGGGCAAACCCCCCTAAATGCGCATTAAATCACCACGGTTAAGCTACTGTGTATTACCCAAACCTGCAGCAGTCCTCCCAGGGAGTGCTGCTGGAATGAGGAGTGTTGATAGCAGAGAGAAGCAGGAATGTCCACAGAGCACTTGCCACAGCAGAGGTGGGAATTCATAGAAGCTGAGATTATTTGCAGATGAAGTGGAACTGCTGTGGCTCCACTCAGTGGCACAGAAATAGGTCCAAGTAGTGCTGGCCTTGTTCCTTGCCTGTCACAGGTGGCAAACCTGAGTGAGGATACTTTTGATGTCTTCTCCAGAGAACTTAATATTTGCTTTTTCTTTCCTTTATCTTTTATATAATTGCACTGGTTAATACTGCAAAGTCGTATAAAATTAAAATTAAGTTTGAAATAGGGTTTGTTAATTACAGTATTTAACTGTTGTGGTTATTGTTTCCTAAGAGATTAATGAGGTGAATTATTGTCACATAATTAAACTACAGTATATCTAATCTCTTACATACCCTTGTGGTTTACTGTTATTCAAGTATCACTTGAAGGTTAATTTTACTTAGCTGGTATATATTTGACTTTGGCAATACAGTTTATATCAAAATATGGTTTTAATTATATTTGAAAGTCATTAGGCAACAGCTTTTGCCAAAATTATCACTTTAAGCTCTACAAGAGAAGGTAAGGACATAAAAAACCAGTTAAATCAGCAGACTCACACACACAACCAGTAATCCAAAATTTCCCCTAAAATGTGTTTGTCTGAACCTTTTTGCTGGGAGTTATGGAATTCCTGGTTTCCTGGTCAGAGGCTGTGTCTGATGCTGTTCAGGTCAGCTCACTGTCTGTGTCCTGTGGTACTTGGGCAGGAAATCCGTTTGTCTTGCCACAGAAAAATTAGAAACTTGCAGTAATATTTTATAGGGAAAGACAAAACTAGAGATTACCCAAGGCATGCCTGTCCCCCTAAGAAACAAATTACTTTATATACGTCCCCTTTTTTTAATCCCCAAACCCAACCTTTTTACTCCTCCAGCCACAAACTCAGCATCATCTGAATTCACTGTTCTTCATTTATTCTCATGCTGGATCTATTTGAAGGAGGGATACTCTATGTATTATACTACAATAGGAGAGCTGCCATTTTTTACCCTTGTATTAGTTCCAGTCGCAGACAGTTTTTTACATAAATTTTTTTGCTTTCTCCTCAGAAATTATCTACTCTATAACTCTTTAATTTCTCCTAAATTACGGTGCCAAAGATTTGAATCTATTATTTTCTCTCATTTCTCTCTGAACTCATCCCAGTACAATGTGGGCAAAACTAAAATTTTTTGCCTAAAATATATATTTCTCAGTATAGAATCAAACCCAGAATGAAACCCTTTAAAAAATAATAATTCAACAGCATGCAATTTAATAATTTTGATATTAATCCAAGGTATAGAAATTAAAGTAGTAAGTGGTTATAATTTGAAGTCCAGGGGTTGTCTCCCTTTTGGACAGAGTTCATAAATGTTTGATGTCTGTAAAACACAGCATTCTTGAGTACTTAAACTAAGTTGTGTTTTGTTTTTAGAGATCTATCAGCCAATACTGGAACTGTGAAATCTTTCAACAACTTTCTTGGTTATGATCATCTTGAATGACATCCCAGTGTGCATTTCTAGAATCATTTCCTCTTCTCTACACTTTTCCTGATAAATACCCCACAACTTGTTTAATTTTTCTCTGCAATGAATTAGACAAAGATCCTTTGTGTCAAGCACAACACATTCTGGTTTTCCCCACTCACATCTATTTTTTGTGGTCACTTTCCAGTCCTGTGGAATTACTTTAGGTGCCTGCTCATGGCATGTGTGCCACGGATAAGGCTGTAAACCTAAATTATCCACGTCACTCTGAAATTGTTTCCTCTTTCTTCTCTGTTTCTGTTGCCTTAGAAATTGTGTGCCATCAGCAAATGTAACAATTTTGAACATAACATGCCAAGGTCACGACTCTAGAAAATAATCTAAACTTGTAAGCTCCCAGGAGCTCCAATTCTCTCTGTGCACTCAACAGCTGGCCTGCTCCTCGCTGATATGAGCCTTTGAATCTACTGGAATTTGTTTTGTCAGTTCTGTGCAAACATGCTCACCACCTTTTCAAATCAATCTGCTTTGTGCTGCACTATCAAATGCTTTTCTGAGTGCCAGATAAATTGTCCATTACATTGGGATTGTCTCCAGGTAAGTAACATATGAAAAGAATTCAAGTAGAGTTGTCTGTCATGACCTCCTTTTACTCTGTATTCAGCCTTCTGTCATGGTCTTCTAAGCCAGGCATTTCTAAATCAGGTTTAATAATTTTCTGTCTTCTGCATAACCGAGTCCAGGATAAGAAGCTTGGGCTTTCTATGGTCTTGGAGCCTTTTAAAGTAAAGAGAATTATATGAACTGCTACTCTAGTTCTCATATACTCCCTTCCATCCTTAGTGAGTTATCACAAATCCTGCCGAGGGCTTTCCTTTTCCCCTCACCATTTTGCTACTGATTTCTCAGTTGTAATTCAACCAGGCCTGGAGCTTTGGCAATGTTTAATAGTTATAATTGCCTAATTAAGGTATCAGCTCTAGTAGACCAGAAGCCTTCTTTCTCCTCCGTCTTTCCAGTTTTCAGGAGTGTGTTCACCACTTCTGTCAGATTCTCCTCCTTTGTGTATTCATTATGAACTGTCTATAAAGATATGAGTAATCTGTCTCTTTATTTTAAAAATTGCTTTGCTGGAAGATACTTCTCCCATTCCTGTCAGGCTACAAGTAGGTGAACAAAAAAACCCCCACAGCTACACAGAAAAATTGATATTACTGTGGAACAGTGGAAAGCTGTCTTTGTCCTTGCTTTTCAGGAAAAATATAAACTGTGTAATAATGACATGTATGTGTGAGAGAGGAAGCTATACACTTGGGGACTGAGTGTAACCTGTGGTGATAAGAAGGAGTAGAGATAATTAATGTTAATTGGCAAAAAATGAAGTCAGATTCTGCAAGGCGAGTGTGTTTTGCCTGTGTCAGTAACTGGTGAGTGATTGCTCTGTTTTCGCTCCGACTTGTGAGGGTTTTCTCTCCAGTTTTTCCCACTCCTTCCCCTGTCCTGTGGGGGGACAGAGCACTGACCAACAGCCCACCCCAATCCCTGCCCTCAGGGTTAAAGGGGATGTGCCTGGAAGTGAATGTGCTGGGAATGCAGGATGGACCTGCCCTGCCTAACCTGCCATTCCTGTGGGGAGCTGCAGCTCTGTGCCGTCGATTTACACACTGCTCAGCAGTGCACTTTTGGGATGTGTGTTCCTTATCCAACACCAGGTATCCCTCTCTGGGACAAAAGGGAAATGGCTAACATGCACCTCTCTAGGCAGGTGCAGCTTTAGAGGTTTTAGATGTGTTAAAGTTATAGTCAGCCATTTAAAATGTTGATGTGATTATTATATTTGCACAGTTACTCCTGTGCCTCTCAATTCTTGAAGAATTATTCAAACTTGACTGCACAAAAATGAGTTTAACTGGTATTTGAAAAATTGTGTTAAGCTGAGCTGTTTTAGCTCAGGTGGTGCTTTTCCTTTGGAGTTTTTTTACAGTGTGCTGGAGAATTAAAACCCTTTCCTTGTGGATGTTGGGAAGAAGACTTCCTCAGTCTGTTATTAAGCATATAGGGGATGTGCATCCAAAGGCAGTTCTTGCAGAGTTCCCTGAAAGCACCAACAGCCAGTGGCAAAGGCGGGAGAGGGAACTGCTGATCTGCTCCCCAGGACATTTTTTTCTGTGTCTGTAAATCTTTGGCTTCATTTTTTCTTGAAATCTATTCCAGTAAATATCATGTTTCCTTTCAGAGAGGATGCTTAACATTCTGTAGAGGATTTGTACTCTTTTTCTTCTTTTGCCCATTTCACCATCTGCGGCCCTTATATTTATATATTTCCTTTGTAGGAGAAAAAATGTCATTGAGTCATATGTCATTTCACATGTGAGACTTTGGTGCGTGACACTGCCTCCTCCTGCATTAAACTGATGGTGATAAACTGTGGCAAAATTACCTTTACATCACTTAGCCCTGGTAATTGTCCAAGTATTATAGTAACAGCTCCTGGCCTATAGAGTGGCTTTACAAAGCAGAGTAATGGGTGAGGATGATTTTCAGAGCGTTCCATTCAGTACAAGTTTTGCAGCAGTGTTGTTTCCTGGCACCTGACATTTTAGTTAATATGAGGGAAATGCACTATTTTGGAAACAGGGATGTAGACTGCATTGGCACCACTTGTAAATACTAAAAAGATAATAAAGCTTAGTGATGCAAAAATCAGTGGAATTTGAGGATAGCAAACATTTCAGGTAGAAACCAGGATCCCATAAAACGAAAGTGATGGAAGGGGAGGGTCCCGACTTCATCAAAGCAGCCTCTTCTGGACAGAAGTGAACCAAGACTGGAAATCTATGGAGGGGCAATTTTGTCTTCCTAGTCGGAGTAGTGGGGCCAACCAAAACCAAAGGTAAAATGGGGGTGGATGGACCTGGTTACAGGAGGGGACTGCTGGCAAAAGCAGCGAGATTGGGGAAAAAGGTACAAGAAGAACTTGGGCGCTAGAGCCTTGTTGGGGGCTTCCGTGGCAATATCAGTGTGCTTGCATATAGCCACGTGCCTGAGATGGACACAGGAGACTTCAGTAAATTCAGCACTGTCTGCACAGGGACTGAGATTTTATTGCCAGGCTGGCGCCTCCCTTCCAGGCTGAAGGATAAAGTGGGAGCTCTGCAGGAGGAGGAGGCAGGGCAGGGGATGAGGCTGCTGGCCGCTGTCGTAGGTACAAGGCAGGGTGATTCTACTGATGTTACCTCAACCTGTGTTCATTCATCTCTAGTGGGGGGTGGTGGATAACACAGGAGGCGTGACTGACTAACACTGCTCAGAAAGAAAAAGCTTTTTCCAATTCATTCCCAGTGTCTCAGGGTGCAGTTTGTAGTGCCATGCGACGGACAGTGATTACAGCAGACAAGAAGCAGGAGCAAGGCTTTTAGCTCAGTCACACCTGCCTTGTTCTCAGTGTTTTCCAAAGGCTCTGTCAGCTGTGCACCGAAGGGATCAGAGCTTCCCCTGTGGAAGATCCTTACTGCTGGAAGGCAGGAACCATGGCCAGCTAGACAGAAAACATGGCAGGGTCGCTGTTCAGGCACTGCCTCCTCACTTTCCCTTCAGGTTTGCCTAAACACAACTACCAACAAGGGTAAATGGAGGTAGCATCTCTGTTTTTCAGTGCCACGGTAGATAATTACAGTTTATCTGAAATTAAACACGGATAATCTGTGTTTCAGGGGGAAAGTGCTTCTATAGGTGACTTAAGAAATGCCTAAAATCTTAAAAATTTTCAAAAATATTCTAAACCAAGCTCTACATTTTGAAGAGGTATATCTTGCCCATACAATAAAAAAATTTTATACTGGTCTCATCAGACACAGACATTTTTCCTTTTTTTCAACATTTGTTGGGTAATCAACATTGCTGTTTGCTATTTATCTGCTTCTTAAATTTTAACAAGTAATTCTGCTTATAATTGTGGCACTTCATGATTTTGTAAAAATTGGCTCCTGCTGTGTGTAGGATAATAGCACAATTCAATGTGCACTGTAGGAAGAACTGATCTGCTGCTCATTTTATCTGAAAATGTCTGAATTATATGCAGAGTTACCCTGTTGAAACTCACAATTACTGGGGATATTGATAAGTGGGACTAGAGATTTCTACTTATGTAACAAGAAGAAACCCCCAAGTAGATGTGATTTTCTTGGTCATGAATGCAGAAAAGTATGAAAAATTAATTTGACAAAGAAAAAGGTGTTGTTTTACTAGATTTTACCTGTGATGTCTGATGGTTAGAATGTAGTTGGGGAAAGATCTCTGAGCAAACACAAATGATCACTTTTCACTTATGATGAAATTTGCCCCTTGCAAGAATGAAATGAAATCTGTGGCAATTACTCATCTAATTAGCAGGTGAATGTAGCTTCAGTAATTCTGCATGCGCACAGGACACAGTGCTTCCTTCTTCCCAAAACAAGGGCACATCTCGAGTTTCTTGATCTAACGTTAGGCAGGGCTTTGGAAGGCCGGGAGCAGGGAGGATAACAGCTATTGCTGCAGTTCTGGAGTTTGATGTCTGTGGTGGGCAGAGGGATGAAAAGGGTTAAAATGGTATCCTGATTATCCTTGGGAGCTCAGGGCTTGGAGTGGGATGCCCCCTTGCATCAGGGGCAGGTGGATGCTGTCCACCTTCTCCAGCAGACAGCATTGTCACCCCGAGTGGGGACCTGGTGGAGCCACAGAATTCCAAACCGTAGTCGCCGGACGAAGACCTTACGAAAGTTGGAAAGGGGAATCCCCTCTCCTTGGTAAAAGAGCAAACAGAGTCTGTCTTCTCCTGTTTTTCTGTGAGGCAATCTGAGAGCCCAGGACTGTCCAAGAGCTGGAGCAGAGCCTCAGCAGGCAGTTTAGCTCGAGGAAAAGGGGCTTCCTTATCCACACTGCTTCAGGTGCTCGTGGCAAATGATTTGGGATCCTTCCTTGTGCCAGAGGAACTGATGAGCTGGGATCCTTCCTTGTGCCAGAGGAATTGATGAGCTGGGATCCTTCCTCATGCCAGAGGAACTGACAGTCTGGTGCAAATGCCTGACTGTGGGCCCCAGGCTCAGCACGTGCTGCGGTTTCCGTGGTGGAGTTTGAGCCCCATCGTTGGGAGAGCGAAGGTTTGGCATTGCCAGGGAGTGCTCAGGACACAGGAGACAAGGGAACAGCTTTGCCACTAAGCGTTTAAGTGAACAACACCACAGCAACTTTAGTTATTGCATATTTACTGTTTATCTGCCTGAGACCCAGGCAAATTAACAGCAGCCATCTCATTTTTGTTTCTTGCAGATTATTCTCCTGTGACTTTTAATTAAAACTTCCCTTAGGCACAGAGGAACTATTGGTGATCTTTTTTTTTTTTTTCCTGGACTGTCTCAGCTTTAATTACCTTTTAGGATTTGAAATAAGCCTTATGTTTCCACCAGATCATGTTTACTACAGAAGGAGCTGGCAGAGGGATCAGCAGAGATATTTAATATAAAATCAAAATTTCACATAAAATGTATTTAAAATATAGTCAAGTAAACATTCCCTTCCCCCTCCTAAAAACCCCATGGCCAGGTTTAATAGTCTTTCATGTATTTTGAACTGAATAACTTGTTTTGAGTCTCCCATTCCTGCACTATTCAATTTTTACTGGGAATATGATTACATTGAAATGAGACTCCATCAGAGAAATAAGATATTGGATGGGCAGTAGACCAAGGCAAATTTCTGAGCAGTTTGCATAAATGTTTTTGCAGCCATAATAGCAGCTTCAGAACTTAAGCAGAAGAGCTAACCTGTCAGATTGCAATTTCTATTCATTGCTGCTCGAAACACCTTGTTTGCCAGAGAAGCATCCCGTTGGTTTGGTGTTTACCTGCAAATAAATTTGATATAAAAAGAGCTCAAATGGGTGTAATGTCATTCCAGCTGGAGAGAGGGAATGTTTTCAGCCACTAATAGGTGTGTGTATGTGGGGCACAATGTATTCATGCGCTGTCCAGGCCCCGTGATGCCAGCAGAAAGCGGGAGCAGGGTGAGTTAATGGGATCAGCTTCCCAGGACACCATCAGGGAGCAGGCAGCGTGGGCTGGAGTGTGGAGCACAGGATGAGTAAAAGAGTCCTAGTAATCTCCTGTTGTTGACTGGAGAACTGCTGGCAGGTCTGCCAAGAACAGCTGAATGGCAGCAGGCCTTGGAATAGGGATAAATGTGTCGTGCTTAGAAAAAGAAATATTTTTAAAAAGCGTCTTTGAATTCAGGAGAGCCCCCTGATGCTCTCCCCAGCAATGGGTCCCTCTGCATAGGGATTTCTGCAGCTTCAGCTGCACTCGGGTAGGGACAGCTCAAGGGCCATGTGTATCTTTTATTTATGGTTTTGGGGCCTGTATGGACAGCCTCTAAAATATTTGTATGTGAATATATGTGTCTCAAAAGGGCACAGTCCAGGCTTATCCCAGCTCATCTGTATGAACTCTGCAGCTGAAGATGCACCTTCTCATTTTACTTTTCTGTATAGAAATGAAGAAATCTATGAGGGGAATAAAGTTTTCCATTGCCTTATTGAATTAATGATATTTTGGTAGCTGTTGTTAATCAGATGATAATATTACTGTTGGCTTCAGTCTAATGATTTTTTTTTAATATCATTGACTGGCTGGCTGGCTGCTTCATGTGCTTTTCAGACAAACAGGAAATAGGGTTAGAAAAAAAATAAAATTAGCTTTTCTTCCATTTACTTATTTCTGAGCTGAGTATATTTGCCCCAAATCCCCAAATAACAGGCTTAAATAGGTATTGCTTTTCAGATATTTTAGCCATTGATGAACTGCACAGGCAAATCACACTTCTGTACTCAGAAATGGACTTGAATTTGAAGTTATCTTTTTCTGCTTCCATATAATGGGCATTCTCCACAAAAATTGGTTTTTCACAGATGAATATTCTGTGCATTTAATTTAGATTCTGCAAATGGCTGTGTGCATTAGAGCTATTTAGCATCAAAAATGATGAAGAGGAAGAATGGAAGAAGTACTTTTAAAATTAGTGGTGTAAAGTTAAGTGGTGTGCTCCTGTGTACCCTTTCTAACCATATAACAAGCCAAGGACATTCATCAAGAAGAAAGGCTGTAATTAATTAAGTGAAATATTATGCAATGCACAATTAACATGTGTTACAGCGTGTCAGTAGACTAATGCCAATAAAGTAGTAATGTTGGCTAAAGGATTTGACATTTATGTGGATAATAAAATATTGACAGCTAAATTCAGGGGTTTAAAAAAATTATTTTCTGAAAGAAACTCTCTGACTTAAAAACCTATACCAACTCTCATTAGGAAAAGCCATCACCCACAGGCAGCCGGTTCCATGGTAATTTGGTGGGAGTCAGGCAGTAAAATACCTTATGAAACCATCTGGCATTAAGTTACTGGGACCTCTCATTGTATTCTATGTAGAAAATTTTACTGTGTTAAACAGTTCTTCCTTTGTACTTAACCAACTGCTTAAGTTCTTGCATCTCTACATCTGAATAAATGATATCACCTCAGTCCTGCCCAGTGTGGTTCTCTCTGTCCCATTTGCTTCTTTTCTGGAGTGTGCACCTCTCGCTGCACCTCTCCCTCAGGGAACCTGGATGCGGTGCTGTTTGGATCCTGTGAGACACAACACTCTCCATCCCCACCTTATTTCATTCCTGCCAGACAAACCGTAAGCATAAAGGTCATAAATTGGGTTATAGCCTGCAGGAAAGCTGCAAGAGTAGGGCTACATTTTCTCTTTTCTTAATTGCATTACTGGTTGCTTAAGGGAAAAACATCACATGGAAATCACATTTCTGTCAGAAAATCTTGGGCTTGTTATTTCTACAAATAACCTTAAGATTAATGAAATTGAAAGCAGCAATCTTGAACTTATTAGGGCTACAAATAACCTTAAGATTGATGAAAATGAAAGGAGCTGGTCAGTGCAGAAAGGCTTTTTCTCCCTATTTTTTCTCCATTTTGGTTAGACTGCACAACCAGTGGTACTTTCTGCAGCATTTTTCTATATTAAAGGAGAAACTCACAGGAAAGGCTTTTAAGAATATCCACAGGTGAACAGATGGAAGCCCTTCTGTCTTTCTGTACCACAGTTTCAAGGGAATTTTAGGACAGAATTTTCTAACCACGCTTTCTTTGATGCACCAAGATAAATCGTCAAGCATGTTCCCTTAAAGGTTCTAATGGGGGCCACAGTCCATCCTGAAATTTTGCACTGGAATAATTTGAAGGAACCGGTGTCAGAAAATTGATTTGCTCGAAAGCAGTTTATTTCCATTAGAATATTTTGCAATGGTGCTGGGTACCTCTGGTAGCGTGCCTGAAGCAAGATGATCCTGTTACCATGGTTTCAGGCTGAGATTTGGGTTACTATGGTGTCAGCCTTTACTTCTTGCTAAGCAGGAAAGTACAATGTGACCTGGGCAAGGTCATGTAGACTTAAATCCTCAAAGAGGCTAAGCTGGAGCAACAAAAATGAGTCACTGCAGAGAAGGTCTTTTGTGCAGCTGGTGCCTAAAGGAGGGACTCAAGTCCTACACGTGCTTTCTTGTAAAGTACTGGCCTTTGGATTCCAACCCAGGGAAGCCAGGATTCTCTCTGGAGGGTGGGGGCCTGGCAGGTTAGTGCAAATCACAGCCAGCTAGGATCAATATTGAGGTATCAGGAGGCAAGTTCCTCTCTCCAAAAGCTGTGGTGACTGCGTTGTGCCCTGTAGATGGGCATCAAAACTGCAGTCCCTCACTTCAAATGGGATGTGGATCGAATACATAAACAGTCTTTGGAGTGAGAGCCATCACCTTGAACGTGGAAACGGCTTTTGACTCTTTTGACTCTTTTATTGTAGTTTAACCCCAGCCGGCAACTGATCCCTACACTCCCTCCCCACTTGTGGGATGGGGGAGAGGATCAGGAAGGCAAAAGTGAAAAAGCTCACAGGAAATAAACCTGTGTATTCACATGGTTTTGGAGATAAGAAAAGGTAACTGTGAATGTCAGTGGATAACAGACTGTTGTTTTGATCTGCACAATTCAGAAAGCAAAATTCGGGAACAACCACAGCGGAGTATTGTGAGAAGTCAACTGCAGTTAATAATTTTATTAAAACTTTATTATAGCTCTAATTTAATAATTTATAAATACAGTAGACACTCGAGAATAAATATATACCATTTACTATAATTAACAATTCACTTGTTAGCTTATTTACACAACTAATTTATTGTTTATTAACTGCTGGAACCTGGAAGTCAAGCTAAGAGAGAGAAGAATAAGTGAGCAGGCACATTAATAAAGCTAAAACAATAGTCTAAACTTTAACAACAACAAAAATTCTTAAGCTCTACCAAGGCTTTTCCAACCTCTCAGGGTGACTGGAGTAAGGGCCTGTCTGTGGTTTGGTGCTTAGGTTCTGGTAGGAGGTCCAGTCATGGTTAAGATCTTCTTTATTACCTCCACTGTTCCATCTCGAGTGTCCTCATCTGGGCCATAACTACCACAACACTGGCTCTGTTCTGTGTCAGGTAATTCCTCCTTTCTAGGAGAAAAATCTACATTTTTCAAGAGGGAAAATTTCCCATCCCACAGGACTTCCATTATATCCCACAGAAATTGTTTTTCCTGTTGAATTTTCTGGTCATTCCCCTTGAAAGTCATTGAGTCTTCCCAGACAATCAGGTTTCTGCTTGAGATGGCCAGCTCTTCCTCATGTCATGCCTGACTACAAAATGACTCATCTTGGTTGTTCTCAGCCATTGCTGTTGCCTTTCTGTCTTTGTCATTTTGATTGTCCACAGTGCTAAATGAGGATTTTTTTTTTTTTAATACTTTTTTTTTTTGGCCTAAAAGTGAAGCAAGCTGACCTTTAGTTTCACTGCAATAAATTAATTCCTTGTATTTTGTTCTTACTGTCTTAAACAGTTTATAAGGCTTGGATTTTCTTGCTTAATTTTTATGTCTTTATGTCTAGAAAAATTGACCCCGTTGCTCAGAAACCAAGTGGTTTAAAGGGCTGGGACACGCAAGTGTGGGGTGCTGCTGAGGGGCTCAAACTGGGAACAGTTGCTGGGATTGGATCATGGCAAGCCAGAAAATCCCTCAAAGCAATTTTCTTAGAGAAAGCAGCAAAAGGCAGCGGAAACCCAGGCTGTGGATAACAACAGGTAGATTTGGGATTGAGCACAATCTTGGTTCAGCACCAAGAACAAAACAGACTTGATGTACAACTGCTCTCCAGGCCCAGAGAACCTTACAGCAGCTATTTAGATAGTTAACAGGGTTTTTTTACTGGTTAATTCACTAGTTATTGTGGGGGTTTTTTTTATTTTTTAAGTATGTTTGGTTTTGTTTTGTTTTTTTCCTTTAAATAGGGCCTTTAATTTTGCATCCTGAGACTCAAGTATGTAAATTCCACTTAAGTCTTGTTCCGCCTTCTTAAATCCTGCTGCAGTCTCTGCCTTTTGAGTTTTGATTTTGGCTTCCTCTCTGTAATCTAGAGATAGAGTTACATCAGAGGGCTGCTACAAGGATGATATCACAGCATTTTGATGCCATGGTAATAGATGCAGACTTAGTATCATATCTCTTGATTGCACCCGGAGAAGTGCCAATTTATCTATTTCATCACAGTGAAGCAGCTCTTCCCTCCTGAGTGTACAGTTCTCCTAAGTGTTATTCCCAAGTAATAGCATTATCTCTCCAGCTTATACCTGGAGGGGAATTATGTGAAGTAGCAGTATAGTATAATTATTTCAGTGAAAAGCTGAAGCCCTGACCAAAACAAACAGAAAAGCAGCTCAGTTTTAGTTCCATACACATTAACAGGTACAATAATCAGGTGCACAGCAGTGATTTTCATTTTTCTGAATCAGTCTGACTGGCAGTGATCCGAATGGCACTTTGGAATGCATTAGGTACAATGCCCCTGAATGAAATTGTGTTACTTGGAATGAAACTAATGGTTAATATTTCTGGTTTCTCTCTCTTGCCTCATCCTGTTTTCTTGCAGACACTCACTCTTCATTCTCCCCAGGTTTCTCATGGCTGTTGGGCCACATCTTTTTCAGCCTCACTCTGGGTGTTATCATTCAAAAGTATGGAAAGGAAATCAAAGAATCGGGGAAAGTGTAGAATTAGAAATTCTCCTTAATGCTTTGTTTCCTGATAGCACAATAGACAGGGATATGATCCTGCCATAGTATTAATCATATTTTTACTCAAGAAGAGGACATTTGTAGAACGTTGCCTTGCTTTCAGTCTTCCAAGTTCCATTTCTTTTTCATTTCACTTTACTCTTTGCGTGCTAACCCCATGTTCCATTTGTATTTTTGACTTTATATTTGCATTTTTTCCCCTGAAAACCCTTCTCTGAAAAAGGAAGCACAGTAGCAGCTGGAGTGAGCATAGCACTGCTCAGTGTCAGTGCTGGGTTGTTTTGCTCTGTTGGCACCTGTTGGGTACAATCAAACCCAGGTGTACCAAAATTTGGGCTGCTCAGAGAAGCTGTTTGTGAGCACTGTTTTGTCTGGGCAGTGTTTGAGGGCTTTTCTAAAGGCTCAGCTGACAGCAGGGTTTGGACTTAAAAGATGGGGGGAGCATTGAAAAGCAGCTGTGTGAATACGACTTTTGTTTTCTCTGAAAAAGGAAGATTATTTTCTGAAGAATCAGAAGAATCTATTGCATTTTTAAATGGAAATCTTCATTGTTCTGTTTGTTATCTTGCTTAAATTAAGGAGTTGTCAGATATTTGCTCACTAGGGAGTAGAAAATCAATGACACAGGTAAATGTGCAATGAATCAAACCCACTTCTGATTGCAGGACTAGAGGATGATTGTTGTTTTAGCCTTCTCATGATCATTGTTACCTAAGGAGTGACCAGGAATGAAAAAGGCACATACACAAAATAACAATTTTAGTCCTTTTTTTACCTCCCTCCAGTAAAATGTGAAGAGTCACTATTCTTTTTAACCTAGCAGATTTTATAAACAAGCTTGCAAGTTGAAAACCCAGAAAAAGTGGCTGAAGCCCAGTGAAGAAATAGCTCCAGGTAGATCAGTTTGCAGCAGCACCCAGCGAGCCGACAACAGCACGCCCCTGACTGTAGAGATGAAACCTGGTGCCTTGGTATTCAAGTGCAGAACTTTGCAATCATTTAAATCATTAACACACACCGGCACACAACAAATTGGAGTCCCAGGAGGGATCTAAATGTGCCAGTAGTTTGTGCAGGTTGACCTCAAACTCTCTCGTGTGTAAGAAAGTCAAGGGGCACCATCTGCAGCTGGCCTTTGAAGCTGTTAGGGGTCATGTACAGCTTAGTACTGAATTCCAACCAGTTATTTATGGAGGAAAAATAGAGACTTTAAAGACCTACACTTTTAAATTAATTATTCCAGACTTTATGGGCTTTATGACGGTTAAAAATGTAAGCAGCATCTTGCAATCTTGCTCATTGTCAAACAGGCATGTGATTGAACTGCTGTAAACATCTGAATTGTATTAAAAACATAAGTGTTTCCTAGGTAAGGTGTGTTTAGGTGTGCACACTGAAGCTTTTTTCATTAGTTGAAGTACTATGACTGCACATTTTACTTACTGTACATTTTCTGCATTGAATTAGGCTTTTAAAAATGTCTCAACAGTAAAGAACCCCACACAGCAGGACTGAGATGTCATCAAAACTACTGCCATGTTATATAACAAATAATCAAGATTTTTACTAGTCTAAATTGAGAACTTTCCTAAATTTTTCATTTTTTAATGTTTGGGAGTTTTTTTTCAAGATGAAAACCCCCCAGAAATGAGGCACAAGACTTTACAGTTATTTCTGAGGCATACTGAGGGGGGTGAGGTGATACTGCTAGAACTGGATGTTGATTAGAAATCACAGAGCTGCCATTAATTTCATTTTTCCCTCTGGGAAGTGTGACTTCTCAAACCTTCTGAAAATACACCCAAACACATATATTTTCTGATACAGGCACCCCAAGGGGTCACAGGTGAATGTCTTAACAGCAGTGGTGCATCCCCCCTTTTTCCCTTGCCCAAAGGCATTGGTGTCCTGTCTCACCCAATAAATGCACGTGGCGATAACGAGTAGGGGGTGCAGATAGCGGGGATCCTTGCAGGCAGCGGGGCAGAGGATGTGAGATTATGACCTTGCTTGGCCTACACGCACTGAAGGTGTGGATCCCTTACGTGTTTCTCCAGCAATGTGCACTCAGGCTGTTCTTACAGTAAAGGCTAATTGCAGGAAATGGTGTTATCCTGATGTTAACACACATCTGTGTTAGTGGGGTGCCAGATAACACTTGAATGCTCTTTACAGGGTAGCTGTATCATGTTGTAGAGCTAAAAATCCCTTCCTGGATAAAGAGAATATAGAAATTGACCTTTTCAAATCAATGTTAAAAAAAAAAAAATCTAAAAGCAAATCACTGTACTTTGGTAGTGATGTGGTTTTAAGTACCTCAGACTGAATTCACCAAAAACATTTTTCAAGAATAAAATGGGAATACTATTATTCATCTATGAGTAACTTCAAAAAGCTTTTCTTAGCTGTAATTAAATCACCAATCAGACTAAGATCATCGACTTGCCATCACAGATAATCCTGGGTGTTTTGCACACTGTGGTAATAGCACTGTATTTTGAAGCACTGACATTCCTCATAGGTGAATTGTTAGCCAGCCCACAAGTTTTGATCATTAGTCAAAAGAGAAAAGAACAAAAACAACATAGGAGACCTGTCTGTTGGAAACCCTTTGAGCTTAGCTGCTTTCAAACCCAATTTGAGAAGTTTTGTGCTAGTAAAGGAAATAATTCAGCATGTCTTACCCATAAGAAAAGATTATCTGACCTATTGTAATGAACCAGCCCAGATTTCATGTCAGTACAGGTAGGCTGACAAGGGGTGTGTATCCCCAACAGCATCCAAACGGAATCTTTTACTGTAAGGACATTTAATCCCCTCATAGATTGAAAGGGGCCTTGCTATAAGGAAAAGTCATGTCCTGTGGTGTGGCAGTCTTGCAGCCCCTGTGACTGTGCTCCTTATGGCCAAGGTGTGATTTTGTTGTCCTCTGCTACTTTTCAGAGCCCCTAGACTGCATTTTGACAGCAGCAGCCCTGTCTCCTCTCAAGACTTTCCATTTGGTAAATTATCTCCACAGGAATATTTCCTGTTTTTCCCTTGTGTGTTTGCACCTCTGTGATAATCCATACATCCACTCCTGTAGCTTCCTTATGGAATCAGCGCATGGCTGGCAGTGCTCAGATGTTTTTGGAACCTGGCAGGACTGGGAGGGATGGCAGTATTGGTACTCTCTTTCAGCAATGAACCACTTCTTCATTTCCTTTGACGCTATTTTTAGTTTAGCCTTCCCTCTTACAGCTTCTCAGAAGTGTCTCTATTCATGCATTTCTTCTGGATGTGGATTTGGTACAACTCAATCACCCATCCCCAGGCTGATGGAGATATCATGGCCATACCAGCACAGGATGTTTAGTTTTCATCTCCAGCCTGCAGCACTCCCACTTCCTGACTGCTGCTGTGTGGGGCACAGAGTGCCTGAGTGGTATTATTAGGACTTTAGGAAATATTGTTGTGCATATTTTTTTTTCTCAATTCTTTTCTGAGGAAATGTGCAGAATGAAGAGCTCTGGACTCAAGATGCTTCACTGATCTTTGTGTGCCTTGTAAAAGAGCATTGTAAATTCCCTCATTTTTTTTACCTTTTTGGTGTCTCTGGCTTCTGACCAAGAGGGCATTCTAGTTTGTGACAAAACATAGCTCTCATTTTGGCCACGTGCTTTGGTCATGTGCCCTCCAAAAATTTTGATTCTGGAAGTGCCACTTAGGAATTTCTATTTCTGCTGCTTAGGAATTTATATTTCAGACGCTGCTGAAAGCAGCAGTCCAAGAGGATCTATGTATAGCTGTCATCATACTCCCTCTTCAAAGGCAGAATTTTATAGTGAGTACATTTTAAGAAAACAATAACAAAAATCACAAATCAGTGGAAGCACTATTTAGTTCAGTGTAATAGATGAATAACACTGTGGATAATTTTACCACTCCTATATTTAGGGAAACAAGGCCTGATAGTATGTTGGTAACAGCAGAACTTGATCAATGTGAAGCACCAGCTGGTGTTCTATAAATGCAGATCTTAGGGCACACATCCGAAGAACTCTCAAGCTCTGTGAGCACCAGAGAAATTATAGTAACTGCCAGCAAATGGGTCACTTCATGGATAATCACAGTCTGACGGGAAAGACATTTCCCTTTATGAGTCAGAGTACCAGGGAGAGCGTGGCTGAGCTCGGTGCTTTACCTGGAAATGTCTCCCAAAATGCAAACCTGGCTCCTTGTGAGGTGAACCCTTCACAGGCCTGTCCTGATTTGTCACTCCCCAAGGCTGCAGTGGTGTGTCCAGCCATAAGATGTTACAGCTCAAAGCTTTGTTTTGTGCTCTCATTGTTTTGACAAAATAAATTCTTAAGCCGGAGGCAATTGAAAAATAGTCATGTGGAATGAAGGGATATAGGCAAAACTAATAAATGTTTATCTGTGTCAGACCCAGCGCTTGCTGGAAGTTTAACAGTTAGTGTCAGTTATGGATTTAAGTTACTGAAAACTGTGGAGAGTTTTCCTTAACTTTAGTGCTGTATGAATGTCCTTTCTTTAGTTTGTACAAGCAGTTGTTTCAGAAAATTGGCCCAGCTAAATTAACATTTGCCTTTTCATATAGAAGAAGATTCTTTGTCTCCCTGGGGATTCCTGCCAAGATTTTCGTATGATTAACAGAATAGAAAAACTGTTTTTTCAAACCTGCTAGTTCCCATTTTTATAGGAAGTGGGCAGCTTGGTGACTTGGCCCTTTTCCTTTGTGAAACTCAGCTCATCATAGCACTGGAAGTAAATGGTGCCAAATGCAGGCACGTGCAGGATATGTCCCTCGAAGCTGAGAGAAACTGGGAATCAGATAAAAACTTTGAAACAAAGCCAATTTCTGCTCTTCTCTTCAGGCAAATATGTGGTCAGTCCCTTAGCCCTCGCAGGAAATTTGCTGGTGAGAACTTCATTGCAGTGACTACAAGAGTATTGCAGCAACTCTTATTTGTAACATCCTATTTAGACACAGATTTTTATTTTTACTATTTTAAATCTCCTGATGTTGCACAGAAAAGGCAAAAATAATTATCTTCTACTTAAAATTTCATTTTTTATCTTTTTATCATGTATTCATAGTGTTTGGGAACAAATAAGTATTTCTGATGTGAAAGGTCTATTTTAAGGTAAGTTTTTAGACAGATTCCTAGCAGCTGAATGAGAAGATATGGAAATACTGACAAATAATAAAGGTGTGCATACATAAAGTTCTACACACCTGTTTTTAAGTTTGCCAACTATTATGTTAGGTGGCAGTAGCAAAAAATATAATCACATCCTAATGCAGGTTAATTCAAAACAAGAAATATCCTCTATGTAAGTTCTGTCTACACCACACCTTTAAACTTTCTCCCAGAATGTGTGGGCTATAACCATGGAGCAACTGAGATCCTGATCACAAAACATACCTAAAATTCATTCCCCCCTTTTTTTCAGAGTAGTTTTTAAAGCACCATAAGTTTCACTGTCACGTCCTGTTGTTTGCCCACCCAGTTGTGATGGTTTAGGTGGGGACAGGGTTGGTTTTTTTAACAGGAGCTGTGTGCTGGTGTTTTGGACTTGTTACCAAAACAGGGTTGATAATGGAGGGATGTTGCATTCATTGCTGAGCTGCGTGGGGTTAAACTGAGCTGAGGGGTCTGTGTGGGGTTAAGCTGAGCTGAGGGGTCTGTGTGGGGTTAAACTGAGCTGAGGGGTCTGTGTGGGGTTAAGCTGAGCTGAGGGGTCTGTGTGGTGCTGAGCTGAGCTGAGGGGTCTGTGTGGGGTTAAACTGAGCTGAGGGGTCTGTGTGGGGTTAAACTGAGCTGAGCTGAGCGGTCTGTGCGGGGTTAAACTGAGCTGAGGGGTCTGTGTGGTGCTGAGCTGAGCTGAGGGGTCTGTGTGATTCTCAGCTGAGCTGAGAGGTCTGTGTGGGCTTAAACTGAGCTGAGGGGGCTGTGTGGGGTTGAGCTGAGCTGAGGGGTCTGTGCGGGGTTAAGCTGAGCTGAGGGAGCTGACCCACACCCCTGGTTTGTTTAAAAGCTCCAGTAGAACCTTTGGCACGTTGCTTTCCATCAAGGAAAGATGCATCCCTGGGATCATGGCAGCAGGGGGTTCAGATCCATCACTGTAATGACTGACCTGTCTACACTGACTGCTTCTCTGTGCCACACATAAACAGAGATGGCAGCAATTTATTGGCTTAGAATTGCAGGAAAAAGTCCCTGTTTACTCATTTGACAGTGGTGCTGACATTCTTTTGTCCGTGATCTCCTTTGCCTTGGGTAAAGCCACCGTTCCCATCTGTTGTTATTTATGGCAAAACTTAATAGTAGTTTGAACAGATTTTCTTTTTCAATTCTGATTCTTTATTTTAGGTGGTTTATGGTTCTTTTAATAAAAGATCTTGTAATCACTCTCAAGTGGCTGTATATGGTAGAAACTTTTCTTGATAACATGTATTTAAAAAAAAGGGATTCTTATGTTGTATTAAAATAGCTTTGTGCATATAAGGATGGTGTGTTACACCTCATTCATTTCTCTGACAGGGACCATTTCCATCTCCCTCTCTTGCTGAACTAGAAACTTCTAATCTTTTATTTGAAGTGCATGTATGTGGAAATATTAATATTTCCAAGAAAACAAAATCCGACGGAAGTGTGAACAACATGAAATTAATTAGGTTACTGAAATAAGAAAATAATCCCATATTGTCACCTTGTCCCCTCATTCATCTGCAGCTTGTAGAAAGAATAACAAGGCCATGAGATTGTGCTGTCATATAATTTTAGAGTTGCATGGGCTTTCTTCAAGCACAGGGAGAGGTTTTCCAAAGATCTTGTAGGCTTGGTTCAGAATTCTTATGCATGAAGGAAGAATTGAAATATTCATGTGATAACTTTGTGAGGGAACTTAATCTCTCAGCGTGGAAATGATGCCTTTTTAGCAGTGAAAGATGATGTGTGCCATCCATGGTGGGTTAATAAAACATTCCATATGCCAGGAGAATCTGTTTCTCTTTGCCCATAATAAGAATATGTCTGTATCTAATACTGATAAAATGAAATTTCAGATATTAATAACTTATGTTGTATCCTGTTAAGGAAAAAAGTAAAAAGCAGAATGGTGGGAAATATTTGGTGAGGCTACACCAGTCTGCCAAGGGAGGAGCAGCTCCAAGTGAAGCAGCAGACAAATGGATCTTTCTGTCGGGTTTTCCACACAGCCACATCCCCAGGGAAGGTGTGTAATGCTGATATTGAGTTCCAGTAATGTTAGTACTGTGTGTCAATTATAACGTGCATGACAAGGAAATACACACTGTAAATATTGTCAGTTGCGTAAGATCCTTGAAAATTGATGTGATTGTCTTCCTATTCCTGCAAGGGATGGGAAAGAAATGAGAGGCAGAGGGATCATGGCTGATGTGGAAAGTCAGCAGCAGTGTTTTACACGTACCACCCTCTTTTCTCTGAGGTTGCAGGAAGCACATGGTGCCACGTGCCAATAACAGTAACTTGAACTCCATGTCTGCAAACTTTTTTCAGTACTTCTGCTTTTACTAGAGGGTATTTTGCTGGAGGTTTAAACTTGCTCCTTCCTTCATGTTTTTCTTTGAATCTCTGTTGTATTATCTTCCTGTATTTATAACAGGTACATTTACTCAGTGATCTTCATTGTGAAACTGTCCCTCTGAGCAGTTGATGGCAGTAATTGCTATTTTTAGTATTTACATATTTAGTATTAGAAACAACAAAAGCACAATTTTGAAAAGCACTTTGCATTGGTTAAAAGTCTGCTTTCCTAATTTTCTTAAATCAGTCCTGAATCCTAAAGATCTGACATTGAGACACGCTCATCCATTCAGTTCCAGGGATTCTTCAGACTTATCCGTGTAGTTCCTGTAAGAAACATGCTGGAGAAGGAAAGTGCTGTTTCTGTCTTAGAAATTTTTCCGATAACTTCCATGACACAGAAGGCTGGTTTAATAGTGAAAATCCCTCGTGGTTTCCTTGTTTCCATCAGGTGTGTGTCTGATCCTGTGGTCTTTGTGTGCCCAGAGCAGCCACTGTCCCCTTGGACGCGGTCCAGGTGTGGACACAGTCCTGTGAGGGATGCTGGGGTGTGCTGGTGGCCTTGGACAGGCTTGGCAGATGGCACTGGATCTGTCAGCTCTTGCAGACTCTACAGCATTCCTGGTCTCTGGAGTTTGTCTCCTCTTGGGAGACTTTCACACATAATTTTCCAGTGCTGTTTGCTGGCAACCCTTTCTCCATTCTCATCCATTGGTACCTGCAGAATCCACTTGCACAGAAGGAGCTGCTGTCAGTGAGGTGAGTCCAGCCCCTACTCCAGAACTCCTTCCCTGCTCTCATTTCAGCACTGGAGGAGCAGCCTTTGCCAGGGTGTTTGGAGCCCTGCAGCTGGCAGTGCCATGACAGGTCCTAGAGCTTTCCTCTGCTCTGTTTATAGAGCTGGCAGCTTCCATTTATTGCTCACGGAGGTCTTGCTCATGTATGTTAAACACCAGTGTCACTGGTAATCAAGTCATGGACAGTTTAATCTCATTAGTCCCCCATTATGTCTTAGGCTCAATGAGGGGAAAGGCAGGGATCAGGTTTACATTTGTCCTGCTGGAAGTGTTCTGATTCCCTGATAGCTGTGGCTGCTTCTGCCTCAGCTCTCCTCGTGCAGAAAACATGGACTGAGATTTATCCAGTCATCGCAGATCTCCATTCACACAAATTACAGCAGCACTGCTCAATATTCCAGGGCAGTTTTATGTTTTAGGGGTTTCAGTGAATTCTTAGACTATATTACTACTGCAATTTAGAGAAAACCTGATTTTCTACATTTAAAATGACCGTAATGTATTTGTAAACAGGCCAAAAAATGCACAGTGACTTGCCCCTACCTACCCCACTGCCCCAGCCTAGGGTGTTTACTGGGATTCCAGTATTCATTCTTGACCAGGCTCCATTTGCTTTTGGCTTTGCTCTTTTTCCTTTCCTTTTCCGTTGATATTCCTGGACGGGTAAGTTTTATTGATGTCAACTTCCATGACTGTCAAGGAACAATCTCATATTTTTCAGCTGCCCCTGTTTTAAGAAAATAAATCAAGGACATAAAGGTTTTTAAGACAGTGAATTAATGGAAGTGTAGACTGATCATTTATTATACCAAGCACTACTTTTGACCTACACAGAGACAACGGTGTCTGTTCCTCTCCATGTCTGAGAATTCCTTGGGCTGAAGTTTTCCTTTCACCATAATGTGAACATTCCTTTGTCCTATGAACAGTTCTCCACCAAAATGAGATGAGCTGTGGTGAATAACAGGGAGCTGTGCAAAGGAAGGGAGCAGGCAGGAGGCACGGCCAAACAGTAATGCTAGAATTCCATAAATTTCCCTTTTTTTATAGCAGGCATGGCTGCAGTAATGAAGGTCATTGATAGCAGTGTTTCCACAGTCCCTAATGTAAAGTAGATTTTTTTCAAGTCAACAAAAAACATCATCTGGGTTATCCTCATTAAAGTTGGTGCAATTTCTGGCCAAAGACTTGTATCTATATGTTATATGAGCAAAACAGCATGTAAAATCTAACTGCAGTTTTCAGTGATTTATAACCTCTAGTTTTCTATGATTTTTAATCATTAAAGAGTATGTAAAAACATATTTTATACACAATCTTTTATCTTACATTTATTTTTATATTTCTCCATAGCAATTTATTGCAATAGATATATCACCATTACTATAGACATTTATAGTGCCATTAAAATTCAATGCCACCATAAATTTATGCTCCTTAAAGTGTTGACATTTGTAACAGCCTCCACAAGGGCATATTTTATACTGAAAGTGAAACTTGAAGTAGAAACTTTTGTTAAATTTAAGATGTAGTCAAGGAAATAGATGTCTTTTATCTGCTTTTAATAAATTCAGTAACTTGGGTGAGACTGTGTCATGTCCCAGTTTTGAGTTTCGTTTGCTCAAGCCATTTCAAACAAGTTCTGAGTAAAACACAATCCACAAAACAAAATTATAAAGCAATTGTTTACTGGCTGACACACAAAACATTGGTAGTATATAATGAGCTATATGAATATCCTGGTTCTTCAACTAGGAAAGTTAAAAAATAACAACTCTAAATCCAGAATGGGAATAAAAGATTTAACTAGAAAAGTGTAAAAAAGATGACAATTCTGAATCTGGAATGTTTGAGATTATTTAAAGATCATTGCAGAATCAGGCAGGAATCTCTCTCTCTCTCATATTAGTTTCTTTATTCATAGAAAAAAAAATAGACTGCTGAGTAAGTATCAGCATGGAGCTGAATGCAATGTGCAAGTGAATAGCAAGTTGATTTTCCTGTTGCTAATGTGTTTTTTTATAGAAATTCAAAAAGGAAAATATGTTTTCCCAGTGCGGAGTATGTTGATGATGGTTGAAATTACCATTAACCTTTACCTTGCATCCCCCTGGATTCCACGGAGGTTTGACATGGGAGGGATGAGTAGGGAGCAGCAATGTTGGGTTGCAGAGAAGCTGCCAAAGTGATGCCTGCTTGGAAATTCCAACGCCTCCAGAGGTAGGGGGGTGTGCAGACCATCAGACCCAGCCCTCGTGGTGGTGCAGGGGACAGGATTTTGTTCTAGATGGTGACAGGGACTTTGTGAAGCATCTGCCACTATGGGGCATGGGTCAGCTCACCACGGAAGCATTTCCCTTCTGATCTGAGCAGTTCTGGGCCTGAAGATCCAGGAGAACCCAGCACAGGCACAGAAGTCATGTGGTCCAAACAGAAAGGGACCAGGCATTTGGGAATAGCAATCCTATGGGGATTGCAGCTGTGAGTCAGGAGAGGTATTGAGGAATTGTTGGCTTTCATCAGCAACCATAAGAACTGAGGGAAGTTCTAGAGATGTTCTTACTTTCAGCCAGTTGCTAATTGAATGGCAGACATAACCAAAATGTACTTTTACATATAGACAAAACATTTATTTATACACAGTATGTGAGAAATGTTCAGGTAACTTATATTTGCATGTTTAAGAGCTGCACTAGTAATATCTAAGAACAACTGAATGAGAGAGAGAATTTCTGATGTAGCATCAAGTAATCACACTGAATTAGCAATAAACCTTCATTATATTTACCAGGAGTAATATTCTATCTACCTGTGGGCAGATTTGATAATCAATGAGAGAAAGGTGAGAGCTTTGCAAAAGTGAAGCAAAGGGAAATGTAGAAAAAATAAAATTTTCACTAATACAGTCATAAGCAGAGTCTATCATCTTTATTTCCTACTGTGGTTTATGAGATGAGCTGCTCTGAAAACAGAGATTGCAGCGTGGTGATAAAGCATCCTACAAACCGACAAATGTGCTGGAAAACTGCTTTAATATTTCAGTGTCAGGAATGTGGTGTTTGTCATCCTGTAGCTGGACTGTGGGTTTTTTACCGAGCACTCAGCCACACAACTGGAGGCTTCACCAGCTAACGAGCAAGGAAGATCAGTCAAGTGCTTCCGGCAAAGTCAAAAGCAAAGCTGGATTTCAGGAGAGAGGATTTTTGACACAAAGTTAGTGTGTAATTCACCTGTGTCCCAGCACAGTTCACAGAGGTGCTGCTCTACTCAAAGCTCTCTTTAGAGTCAAAATTAAGGGACCTGGAGGGCTTGTAGTCATTAGTGGTGCCACAGAACTTTCCATACAAAGTGGCTTGTTAGTGCTCTGCTTCTGACTACCTGATATAATTACTTTCAGCCTGCTTAAATTACCCTTCAGTTTCAATTGTAGTGAGAGATTCCGGGAGCAAAATCTGATGAGGTTAACCAGGAGGAGGTTATAGGATCACAAATTATAAATAACTGCATCAGGAACAAAACTTTGCTAATGGAGGTTTTCCAGTCTACCAGAAATAAAGAGTTTCTCAAAGGCTGCTGAAAGTAGTTGAAACAGAAGGAGTTCATTCTGGGGGGGGTGGGGAAAGAGGTGTAAATTTTGCAACTGTGAATGTGATTATTCGTTTGGGTGAATCTGCCAAGAAACTTGTGGAAAATTCTTTATTGGTAGTAAAGTTAAAATCAGATTTGGATATATTTAAAGCCAAATTTGGACACTCTTTACAGGGTAATTCTAAGTGATTTCAGGCAGAATTTATTGTACAGGAAACAAAACTTGTGCAACATCATTATCCCTGTGTTAATCATAGCATTTCCCTGCACTCTTTCATCCTAACTCCTGGAGTGGTGCTGGGCCAGTGGATGTGACCACTGCAATTTGGGCAGTGTGGGTGCAGGTGCTGAGTGCCATGACCCAGTTTTCCTTGGCAGTAGGTGAGGGACACTGGAGATTTGTCAGTGGCCTCTCTCTTTTCCTGTTGCAACCATGTTTGTTGTTTAGAAATGCTTTCTCATGGCCTACTGCCTTAATGTCACATGACTTTATATCAATTTGAATATAACTCACAATATTACGATGAATAAACCTATCATTTTATTTCCATATTGCATATAGGGTATCTAATCAGTATTTATGACATGTAAGATTAATCCCACTCATGAGGAGAGGCCTTTATAATTTATTAGTGCCATCACCTTGCTTGAGTTACAAACTGTTCATTTCATTCAAGACAGAAAAATCCGTGTCTTAGGAATGTTCATCATGCTTCTTATTTGTGAATTTATTACTCTTAGCTGGAAAAAATTGAATGTAAAGGTATCTTTCCATGGTAATTATTGCATCTAGTCTTTGACCATTTCCATGAAAATGTGGCTGATTTGGCAGAAAATAGCCTGGTCCTTTTGGGTCTAAAAGGCTTTGGAATCATGTCAGAGTTGGAGAAACTGGAGATCTGGCTTTAATAGAGGGAGAAAGCAAGTGTTGCTTGAAATGTGTGGTCTGGGTTGTGTTTGCTTTGCCTGTACTGAACTCTGCCTGTGGAAACCATCCCTGGTGCCTTTGATCTGCAGTGATATTAAAGCTGCCCTGCACCTTTCCTGGACATCTGTTGATTTACCTCCTGCGTGTGCAGGGATACAAGGATTTTTGGAATTGGACATGAAAGCTGATACGGTCATTTAATTTGCTTAATAGGTCACATATGCTAGATTTTTGGGGGTTTTTTTTGTTGTTGTTTGCTTGTTTGTTTTGTTTTGTTAGGTTTTTGGGTCTTTTTTGTAGCTGTGTTTTTTTGATTGGCTACTTTTTTTCCTCTCAGCTTTAGGAAGTATCTTTATCTAGTTCCAAACTAAGAGTGTAGGGGCTGGCAAAGATACTGTTATTAGTATTTTTGCAATTAAAATAGAAATGTTGCTTTTATACTCCAAAAGTGAGCACATTTCTCTTGCCTCTTGTAAAAAAACATCAACCTGAAATTCCAGACTTTGGAGGTATTTAAAAAGGACTGAAACTGTGCAGCTGTCCAAAATGAATTAGATTTTTCTTTGAGGTGATTCTGGTCAGACTTCTTTAAATGAAAAAACCCCCAGTATATGATCCCTTTGAGAGCTGTCTTCTTCCTTATACTGAACTTGTTTTACAGCACGTTAGAAATTCTGTGAAAACACCAAGCGTTTTGATCAGTTTTCATTCCAAATTGGAATACTATGTCAAAATTTTAGATGTTAACAACTTTGTTTTTCATAAAGATACAAAACATTTGGAAGGTCCCAGTGACCTGATTTGGTGTGTTTCAGGGTGAGTTTAACTGTCCTTGCTCAGGTTTGCAGCTTGTTTTCTTCCCAGAGCATCTTACAATTGACTCTCACTCTGCAGGCCGGCTTTCACTGGGTTCTAGCCTTTCAGGGAAGAAATTTTGACCTATGCTGAGTAGCAATACATAGAAAAATTGTTTTACTTGCCTTGCTGGGGTTTTCTGATGTCCTTTGCATTGCTGTTATGACGGAGGGGACTTGATCCAGTAACCAAGTGGACTCTGACTCTCGTGCTGGATGTTTGAGTCCAGTGGGTCACATTTGGGCCATGATCACTTTGTGATCACTCGGTGCAAAACCCTCCGTGATTTTAACGTGGCTGTCTGAAACATTTATTCATTGTCTTAAAAGCATTTTTCACTCTACTCCTTGCACACGTGGACAGGGAGGATTCATTGCAGGAAGCTGTGCAAACAGAACTTGCTGCACTTACCTGCTCTTCTGAAAAGTTTTATCTGGAACTGCCTAATTGCTCTTTGCATATTTGTGTGAAACAGATGCCTTTTAGCAAGTTCAGTAGCTGTTTGCCCCTAGTGAAGCTGATGTCTGTCTGTCAATGTATTCTCTCGTGAAAAAACTGACGAGTTTTTTGTGAGGCTGGAGTTTGCCTGAGGGTGAACCTCCCCCCTCTGCACAGGATTAAGAGTGATAAAAGCAGACTAGACAAACGCAGATAAAATGCAACAAAGCACAAGAATCAGAAGTGCTGTAACAGGGCCATCTTGTACCATTAGTATGCTGAGAATAGTTTTGGTTGCATAATAACTGATGATTCATCCGTGGTGAATTCCTTACCACAGTTTACTGTGATTTCTGGTATACCCTCCAGTTTTTATTACTTTGAGATCCCCACCTAAACTAAACCTCAGTTAAACACTGCAATAATGGTGTAGTTTTTCTCCTGCCTGGCAGTTCTATTTAAATTTTACTTTTATTAGTGTAGGAAAAGTCAAAAGTCATGGCATTTACACTGAGTTGAATACAGAACTGCCTGGAGATGGGGCTGCAGCCCCCTCAGAGAATCTTTTCACTCTCTGGGCAGACGCAGGTGTTCTGATCCAAGAAGTTTGATTTTCCAGGCAAGCACTGCCCTATGCAGTGTTCCTAACAGTCAGGACTGTGGGATCTGGGTTCTTTTATTTTATTTTATTTTTTGTTATTTTGATTCGGTTTTAAAGGGTGCATGAGTGTCTGAGCCATAAACAAAATGCTGAAACTGCATTTGATGGAGAACCTCCCCTCAGGATGTTCCTTCCCGGCTAAAATCATTTTTGCTGGCTCCAGAAGTGTGCTGAGGCATTTGGCACCTTGTTGCCAGCCCTACCTGCAGGGGCAGGAGGCAGAGCCCAGGGCCTGTGCCAGCCCTGGGTGTTAGTCCTGGCTGGGCTCAGAGCCCCTGAAGCCTACGGATGCCCTCCAGGTGTGTGACAGGTTTTTCCATCACTTTAGCACTGTCAGTCTCACATGACCTTCTGACAAATGAGATCACAGCTCGAGTGCAACCAGAATGTGCTGTTTATTCCATGTAGCCCTCATTACTTGGAGAAGACAGAACGCTGCACCAAAACCAGCTCGTGGTTTGGAATATAAATAACAATCCATGAAGGCTCCCAAATAAATAATGCCATTAATCCAGAGTGTGCTCACGTGTTTTTTTGGGGTTTTTTTTTTGTGTTGAAAGGGATCAGAAGCAGTATAGTGTTATTTTTTCCTAGAATAACGTTACTATAGTAACTATTGCGCCTTATTGTTAGCTGTGCACGGGAGTTGTGAAGTTACTTGGGGGGAGTGAAGAAATTTGTGCAATAATTGGTTGTTTCAGTAGAACAGGTGTTTGCCTGCCTTGAGAGCCTGCGTGCAGCAGCAACTCGGAGCGTTTTGGGGTGTGGGAGAGGCAAGGAGAGGGAAGAGCGCTAGGTGCGCGGTGACTTGCGCGGCAGCGCGCCGGGTCGTTGTCACAACCGCGGTACCGCGGCACTTCCGCAGGACGGAGCGGGGGGGTAACCGTGGAAACAGGGGCTCTGCAAATGCAGGCCCTAAACCCCGAGCTGGGGGAATCCTTCGGACGGGCTGAACGGGATTAGGGACGTAAAGAGGCACTGATCTCACACCCTGGGTTTTTCCCTCATCCCCAAGCCCCAGAGTGTCCTGAATGCACACAGGGAGGCTGCCCTGCAGCTGCCCAGATGTGAAATCTGGCTGGGGGCTCCGGGGTGCAGCTGAGGGAGCCCTGGAAGAGCCATGGAACTTGTCCCTGCATTGGAAAGCAGGCACTGGTCCTTGGGAGTGCTGCTTTACCTCCTCAGGCCTCCTGGGATTGTTGGGAAGAAGAGAGGGCAGGACAGGACATCCCCCTCCTAAACAGCCATGCGTGCTGTTAGTTTAAAGAAGGTCCTGAGCAGGTATAAGGAGAGTGGAGAAGAATCTACTTAGCATTCATTTCTTTTTTGCTTCTCTGGCTCAGATTTCCAGGTTCTCTGGTGTGTTTTCCTGCATATTCCAAGGTGCTTCATGTGCTAAAACTGTGTGTGCTTGCATATTGAAGTTTTGAACATTTTTAATGCTAGCTAAAATTATATTTAGCAGCATAGTATCCTTGGAAAGACTCTATTTCCTGTGCCAGCTTGGGTTTTTAATACTGGAGTTAGTGCTGTGCTACAAAGTTATATCCCCATTCTCCCCTTATTTTAGTAGAATTCTAAATTAAATCCAGTCAATTAGTTAACTAAAAAACCCAACCAAACCATAAGCTTATTCTGGGGTAAGAAGAAAATGAATTTTGTTGGTTAAAGAAAATCCCCATACCCCCAACTTTTGTAAGATAACAGTGAAGAGCAATTCTGTATTAAAATTTGAGAGGTTTAGGCATTTAGAAACTTACAATAATACGCTGAATTTCTTGGAGTGTCTCAGGGTTATGAAGGATGTAGAAAAGGATTATTCAAACAATTTGGAAATATTAGTACACACCAGTGAAACTTTCTATTGTCAGTGACCACAGGGTTTTTTAATCAGAAAAAAAAGATTCGGTTAATTAATGTATCCCTGATTACTTTTAAAGTGCAATATGTGGTAGGTAATATGCAAGCTGGTTATTACCTTAGATTCATTTTTATGTCAGTCTGAATTATTAAAGCAATTATAATTCACCATTCAAAGGTCTGAATGAAGTAATATATGTTTTAAATTTCATGAAACACTTTACTAATGAAAATCCCCAGTGGTGTTAAGAGTGGTATTAATGTGCAGAAGGTGAGCAGGGCTTCAGTTGGTCTGACAATGAAATGTGGTAGACTGAAAGAGTTCCTTATGAAGAAATTTTAAATCAGTGCATGTCTAAACCACTTTTGGATATAACACAGTGTTTGCTGTAAAATAATGTGGACTGTAGCAGTTACCCATGGGATTCATTGACATATTTCCAATTAAATGTTAGAGTGAAAACCAAAACAAATACATGAAACTTCTGAATTGGAGTAAACTACTTCAATATAGAAGGGTGGGCATTGACAATACTGTCACCAAGACTAGATCCTGTTACCCACATCAGTGTCCCTTTTATTTCATTATACAATGAATTCCTTAAAAACTAGAAATTGGAAAAATAACAGTTGCAGTGTGAAGTTGATTATGGACTAATACAGTGAATCAGGGATAAGATGGTAACAAAAATTACTGATTTTTCTTTCTTTACAATACATATTTTTGCACAAGACTGAGTGCTGTTGCTGTAGTAATTCAAACCACTTAAGCAAATGTTTTGCTGAAAAACTGTAAGTGATGTTATTTGTAGCTTTCTAAAAGTCTTTGAATGGCACAGAAAAGGAAGGGAAAGTAAACCAGAGTTATACAGGCATTTGTGTCCCAAACATACATGTTGTGTGAAATAATTTCCCCAACTTCTTTAGATAAATATGTATTTTGAAGAATAAATTTGAGGAGAATGCCAGCAGAGTCAAAGCAGGTTTGTTTCTTTAGCTCCTGGCGTAGGGCAGGAGCAGTGCTGGTGCTCTGTGAGCTCTGTGAGCCTGCAGCTGATCTCATTTATAACCGATTTATATTGGACAAGTGGAGAAGTCACATCCCCCAGAACTGTCATTGAATGTGCAGAGCCAAGGCAACCCAGAAGTTTCCCAAAATTGCCATTTGATTTCTACAGCTCCTTCACCCAGGTGGTTGACTTGAACCAGAGCTGAGTAATGCACGTTCCAAAGGCTTTCACTCGCCTTCACCTGCAGGGCCCAGCCCTGGAGGTGACACTTCCCCCAGCACGGGAGAATCCATCCCTACAACAAACATCCCGCTCCAGGGCTTCCCGGGAGCTGCCCGCAGCAGCGGCTGGCACAGAGTCACTGCACTGCCTCTCGTCAGGACCCTGCAGCCCCTGAGCTGTGGAATTCGGCTCCGAGGTCCACCTGGCAGGGCAAAGCCTGTCCTCCACCTCACCCTGACAGCTCTGCTAATGGCTCTTCGGGAGCCCCGTGGATCTTCATAAAAAATGGAAATGGTTTTGCCCCTTCATTTTAATTAACATTATGTCTACATTTCTATGATAATGGATAATTAAGTGAGTTACCTTGACATTGGAATGTTCTTGGAAATAATTCACTATGCAATTTCATTAGGTTAAAGACATTTGTCTATTTTATTTTGAATGGAGGTTTCATCATAAATATTTCTGAATATGATTTATACATAAACTAATTATCATTCTCAGTCTGGACTTCCCAAACTGCAAAATTCATTATGTGCATTTTAAAAATCTTTCTCCAATCATACATAGAACCCATGTTATCTATTACTTCAAATAAATCCTTTATTGTTTTTTTCCTGGAGCCTCCAATCATCTCTTTTTCTACAAACACATCAACAGGGAGACAAGCCTTCTCATGGAATGTTTTTATTTTGGGAATAGCACATTTTGCTCCATAAGGAGTGGTCTCTTACACTTCAGAGAAAAGTGTTAATCAATCAAAAGTGTTCTTCAATAAAATTGAAAAGAAACATAAAGAGGCAATTTTTACCTATGTTTATTCATCAGAATAGTTGCCTTTTGGCCAGCCATGGTATTCCCCTGTAGCATCCTTGTTTAAGCATAAAAAGAAAATGATAAAATGAACTTTCTAGATCTAGTAAGGATCATGTCTTGTTCATAAATCTTCTTGCATATCTATTTATAAAGAAAGGGGGGATCCATCAGAAAAATACTTCAGTAGCAGTTCTGTTCCTCAGCTTCTTACAGGGTCGTGACCTCAATTCACAAAAATGCTTAACTGGGTTTTGTGCAATGGAGGGACTGTAAATGCTGCTGCAGAACTTCTGGATTTTGAGAGGTGCCCATAGCTCACATAAATAATGATAGCATTGCAAATTGGTGTACTATTTTTGTTAATGGGCATAACTCTATCAAAATATGCATTTCAAATATCCCATGGAATGGGTCATTAAAGAAAATAATTTATTCATAATTTCTGACGTCACTGTTTAAAATGTGAGAAAAAATAGAAGGCCACAGTTTCCTTCAAAGCTGTTGTCACTGAGATAAGTTCTCAAATATACTGCAAAGAGCCCTTCTAATGTCAGATTTGTAGATGAATTTTTGAGAGATCTACTACTTTTTTTTAATGTAAATTATTGACTGCATTGGAGAAACAAATTACTCAATTGTTCTTTTCAAAATATCGTAAATGGTCCTGTTCCAGCACAGCTGGTTTGCATATCATGAACAGGGGCAGGGGATGAAGAGAAAGGGAAGTGAATAATGTTTTGAGAATAAGTATTTTAGGACAGTATTTAAATATATGATGTAATCTGTGAAAGTGATCTGTGAAAGAACATTGCACTGCAAGAAAAAATGGTAGCAGTAATAATCAGACTATTAAATGGTACAAGAATATCAGATGTCTCTTAAAACTCAGTGGAGTATTGTTTAGTAACATTTCTCTGTCTGTAATTAATCTCTCTGAAGCCTAATGCTGCAGCAGAGTCTCTCAGTGAAACTGGAAATTCAGGACCTGGGGTTACTCGGGCTGCACGTTGCTGTTGATTGAATCGTCTGTTGGATCCATGGGAACAAAAGGGCAATTTGAGTTTCCACAGAGCAGATGAATTCATGTGTTAATATTTGAGATGGACCAATCTGTAATACTCAGTGACACACTTTCATTTTTCTGTCTCTCAGCTAAAATCTGGACATGTTTCCACTGAAACATTTGAGAGAAACCAGACAGGCAAATAGTTTGCTGCTTTATCTTCTCTTATCTTGTCCTGTCCCATCCCCCTCCTGCCTCAGCCAGTTGAAATAAAGAAGATTTGAGGATCCATTTGGGATTTGGTGATGCTGCATCCCACATGAAGGGCTCCAGGTACCCTGCCTCCCATGGGAAACTCCTATTCTCCTCCATATCTGGTGAATTTGGACAGCTCAGTGAGCCACCACCTTTGGAAATGCAGACGTTGTGGGATTCCTCACTGGCTGGTCCAGGGACAGCTGTGGTCCAGTCCCTGTGTGAGCAGCAGCTGGGGGCAGGGAGGCGCTGGAGTTCCGTGGATTGGCTGCAGGGCTGTGGCAGAGATCCCTGTGGAGCTGGAAGCAGCTGTGAGGAGCATCCCGGCCTCTCCGAGCCACTGATCCCACAGGGGAGCAAGAGGAAAAGGGTGAGAAGGGGTGGGGTGACCTCAGTCTGGGGTGACACAACACCCCAAATCAAAACCTCAAACTGCCCGCAGAATCAGAAATCTCATGTCTGCACAGCCTGTAGTGTGCAGCCAGTTCTACTCACAAAGCCCTGGTATTTGGGTGAGGCGTTTCGGCAGGAGTTTGTTCTCTAAGGATTGTAAACTGAGGATCTTTACGCTCCTTTTAGCCATCCCCATAAGACGCTTTTGTTTAGGCAGCAAGCAGAAAAATGGTACCAATTTGTGCTGGCAGCTCCCCCATCATCAGGTTTTCACTGCAGAGGGATGCACTGGAGAACAATCCTTGTACCTTTTGTTTGCTTTTTCCCTCACTGTTCTTTAATGAGAAAATACTCCAGGTTTGAATTTTTTATCCTTTTAAATATTGATTCATATATTGGCTTTAATAGGAGCAGAGTTGGATAATGCTAATTAATTAATAATTAATACTAAATAATTGTTAGCCTAACCTCAAAATATGCAATGCAACAAAAATCCCCTCCCATTGGCAGAGCTATTTAATAGAGGAAAACTGAAATGAGAACAATATTGAAGTTCCTCTCTAAAAACTATCCTTGTCATCTTTCTGTCCTCTCTAAAGATTTTCCTTCCGTCAGTGATTTGTCATTAGGCCACCTAATGAAATAGATATCAAGAGCTTTACTTATATTTTCACGGGGGAGTCAGGTTTGCCAAACCTAAAGAGAATGGAAGATTTTTGGAAAGGCAGATCGTTGGATCAGATCGTTAACATGCATGCTGAAAGGATGAAACAAGATTGAAAGTAAAATTACAGCAAGATGGTTTTTCTACTGCAACAATTTATTTTGTACTTTAGATACCATAGAGCCTGTTTTAAAAAATCTAAGAGGGAAAATACTTAGCAATGCTAACTGCATTCCTGTGTCAGAGTTCTTCATTTATTAATGTAGACACTGATATTGAAAATATGATGTAGACTGTGCATTATACATGACGATTATAAGATAAATTTTCATGAAAAAATGTTTAAAACATGGCTCACAGTAGCTTAAAGAAGTCAGTTATATAACTGTCTTTCACACCTTTTTTTTCCCTACGCTGGAGCTAATATGATGTACACAGAGGTCACCCATGACTTTCAGATCAACCTAAGGATATTTCTAGCTTGATTTCATGCTGAATAATGTTACTTCATCTAGAGTATATAAAATAGAAACTATTTTTCAGATCTCAAGGGGAAGTCTGTTTAGACTTTTGAGGCACAGAATGCTGGTTTAACCTTTGTGAACACCTGGGTGATGCAAAACATGGAGGTGGTTGAAATATACGTGAAGTTTTGTCTGCTTTTGGAAAGGAATTCTGTCCGTGCTCTTTCTGTCTCTGCATAAAAGAAGCCTCAATTTTGAGCCTGCGCCCTCATTCCTGCTTCTCTGGAAGTGTCAGTGCTGGCAGCTGATGAGTTGTTTCACTCCAGATCTACATTAGTGTGATAGACAAGGCTGCCCTGCTAACAAAGAGTTGATCAGAGTCCTCGACTCCCTGTACAAAAGAAGTATTTTTTTTTCTTTCTTTCATTCTGCCTTTCTTTTTTTTTTTTTCTTTTAGAACACAAAGTATGAAGGCTCATCTAAGTAGGAAAGATTCATCAAAATCTCTAATTAAATACATGACAGCTGGTGAATTAGAGCGTTCTGTCTTAGCACTGCCATCCTATAATACTTCATAATCCTGAGAGTCCAAAGTATGAATTAATTATGCTTATAAGTATCCTGATACCCAACTAAAGGGGAAAAATAATCAAAAGCAACTCTAAAAGGTCTCTGAGAATGTAGGCAGTGCTGCTAATCATGAGTAACTACGACCAAATTATTTCCAGATTACCAGACTTTGGAGAGGCTTTGTTAGAGAATATGCTTGTAATACAAGGCTATTTGGATAAAGAAGCTGCTTGTTTTTAAAATAATGTGTTAAAAAAGCATTTTGAGAAGTGTTGTGGTTTGACCCCAGCCAACAGCTAAAGCACCACGTGGCTGCTCACCCACTCTGTCCCAGTGGGATGAGGGGGAAAATCAGAAGGATAAAAATAAAAATTAAAATTAAAATGGAGAAATCCAGGGTATTTGGATAATAAGAGTGTGATAGGTAAAGCAAAAGCCATGCAAGCAAGGCAAAGCAAGGAATTAATTCCCACTTCCCATGGGCAGGCAGGAGTTCAGCCACCCCAGGGCAGCCGAACTCCATCACGACGACTTGAGAAGGCAAAAGTGTGCCAGCCCTGCTCAGCAGAGACAAAAACATCCCCGTGTTATCAGCCCTGTTTTCAGCCCCAATCCAAACCACAGCCCCTTACCAACCACTGTGAAGAAAATCCACGCTCTCCCAGCCAAAACCAGCACAAAAAGCCATATGTTAATTTTCAGTTCCTGATAGCTGGCACAATCCTCAGCCCTGCAAAGATAAATGAGATAAAAACCCCCAAAGTCATAGTTTAGAGTAGTCCTGTTTTCTTCAAAGAGTAGAAGTTTAGAGACAGATCTGTGCAGATGTTCACATGTTGTAAGTTTGCTTAGGTTTGTTGGTGAAGAGGTTTTAGTTCCTTGTTGTTACTTCAGGGGAAACTGAACAGAACTAAAGTAGGAATTTTCATGCACTTCAGAATACTGTTAAACTGAAATACTCCAGGTTTGGGGCACGCAACTTTTGAGCATTGATAGCCATAGATTAAATGTTCCACTGAAACATTTTCTATAAAATTCCTCCATCCATAAACCAGATCTGAAACAGATATTTCTAAGGAATAACTTTTAAACAGCCCTAGTCGTTTGTATTAAGCTTCTGTTTGATCTTTTTTGCTGTCAAAACTTGATGTTTTTTCCCCTGCGTTTTCTAACTTAAAGCTTTTTCTCATTAAAATCTATATCCTACAAAAAAATGAGATCTATAGATATAATTTTATTTCTATTCCTGTATATTTTGAACAAAATTGGCCCAGTATGATAGATCTTGCATAGGCCTCTTTATTTGCTGGTTTTATTGGTTATTCAGAGCCTGTGGAATTACACTGAAAATATGCTTGGGTTTTTGCATATCCTAAAAATCCACGTACAGTGAATTCTTTCTGTGTGAGGGTTCTTTCTCATTTTGCTCAGCAGATGGTCAGGTGTCAGTATCGTGACTTTCATGTGAGCAGATGATTAATTTCAGACAAACTTGGCCTAAGATTCCTGAGTTCACGTATCCCTGAGTCAAGAACATTTCTTTGGAAGTATGTTATAGCTGTCTTCTGAAGTTGCTGTGTTTCAATCCACCAAAATTGCTATTTATTTTACACAGTAATTAACTGGCATCATTCATGAACTGGCACCTGGTTACTGTTATTAAGAAGCCAGACTATAACTACAATTCCTGAAATTCAAGTGCTGGGTCCATTTTGACCTAGTTAATGGATGTACTCTAAATGGAACAAGAGAGGAGAAAAATGCCAAATATTTCTCATGATTAAGAAGACTTTGAGGAAACCAACAGATTTATTGGGTTCTATTTGTAAGTCCAGTGTTACTGAGAAGGGTGCCCCTTCAGTGAAATGCTTGGCTGGAGAAAAGCACTGAACAGCTTTTAAGTAAACTGATTTCCCTCTTGAAGGGTTTTGCTATTTTCCCTAATCCATCTGCTGACCTGCCATTTTGATGTAAGAAATGGTGGCAAAGACTGCTGATCTTGGATCAGCTACACAGGAGTGATTTTCACCAAATGGGACATTTTCATCATTCTGGTGGGCTGAACAATCACTTGTCACAATCCTGAGAAATGCTTGTCACAGAATCGTAGAATTATTCGGGTTGGAAGGAACTGAGGGAAGTTCCTAGTCCAACTTCCTGGTCATTTCAGCTCAGCAGGCAGTCAGTGTGGTCAGCTGTGATTTATCTTTGTAAGCCCACGACAAGCGTTGGTGGTTTTGGCTTTGCTGCCACCCTCCCTGCACGCCTGAGCAATGAGCTCATCTATCTTCCTCCCCTGTCTTCCACCTCCAGCCTGCATCCGATTTTGTGGGAGATCAGTCATAACTTCCCTGCTTGGCCAAGCCAGTGTCCTGCTGCAGCTCTTGCTTGTCCTGACTGCCAGGATGGGCTGCTGTGCTTGGAGGGCTTTGTCCTGAAAGAGCTACCAGGTCCTTTGAGCTCCTCTGCCCTTTGGAAATGCCTCAGATCCTCTCTACCGATGCTCTGGATAAGTCACCTGTTTTTTACCTGAATATGGCTTGTAATCTCCACTATTCTTATCTCCATTTGGCTCCCCAGGCTCCTTATCTGGCCAGTGTGTAACAAAGGGTGTGAAACTGAAAACGTTGTCGTGACACATGGAGGAGACCCGGGCCCAGCAGAGAGCAGTGGTGACTGAGAGAGATGGGCACAGGCTGTGCTCCCCGAGGCGCCAGCCCAGCCCAGCCAGACTCGTGTCAGCCTTGAGCTGAGACTGAAACATTCCATCATTTTGACACTGAGCTGTGTGTCTGAACGGATTGTGTCACAACAGTTCTTTTCCAGTGAATACACCACAGTGGAAAAAAAAGAGTATGCACTGAAATTTTTCTAAACTTCATATGGGATGAAGTGGAATGCAAATCAATATACATATATCAGAAATTTTCATAGGGAACTCAAAATCTGCTGTCAGGTTTAGTTCCCAGTGCAGGTGCCAGCAGATGGCACTCAGGAATCTGTAATGCTGGTACCTGTGGGGCTCCCTGTGACCGAGGCAGCTCCGTGTGTGCAGTGCTGGGAGCTGCCCCTTCCACAGTCCAGGGCTTTTGTGGCTTCACAGGGGTAGAAACCCTCCTATGTAATGGGAACAACTGAGGGATGCCAGGGCTGACTGATGTGTGGCATGATGTGGCTCGTACTTGATTGGTAAAGTACTGAGACCTCGTTTGGATGTTCTGAACTCATAGCTGTATAGAGAGCTGAAATATTGTTTGTATATTAAAATATTTTGTTGGTTTATTGTTGTTTATATGTGGATCTAATAATGCTGTCCAGTGGCATGGATTGCATCATTTAATCAGTTTTCAGTTTTGATTACAGCTCCCAGCAGGAGACTCAGAGTTGCCAACTGTAATTAAAATGTAAAAAAAAAAATCCAAACCAAAGCACAGAAGCAAAAAATAGTTCAGAGATAATTAAAGCTGAGAAACATTTATTTTCCTGTGAACTTTTGTACTGCTGTGCTGAGGAAAGCTGAATATTATCTGTCTTCAAACATCCCCTTCCTTGGCTTGTTTGGGTCTGGGGTTAGATCATCATCTCCATCTTAGTGCAGAACTTTGTCAAGGACTAATGCAGGTAACACCTGAATAATTTGTATTAGTACTTACGGGATTTTTCAGAGTTGCAATATAACACAGGAGGACTTTATTCTGATTCTGATCCTGTTGAAAGGAACCAGCTGCTTTGCAAGCCAAGCTAGAAGTTCTGCAGTGGCCTCTTTACAAGTACCACTGGACTTTCTTCTCACATCATCGGGAGCAAAATATAATGCCACTGTCCTGTGCAACAAGTAGATTCACCTCCTTGGCTCCTGGTACCTTGTATTTGGGTTTCATCATCTTTAGAAAGTGATCTGCACTGAAAAGACAAAGGCCTGACCCTGTGTCTCAGGTAAAGGTTGTATATTTATAAATGTACAAAACTCCACTGGAAGGCTGTGTCAGAGCCTTGGTCTTTCAGTGAGCAGCAACTTGTTACTAGGAATCCTGAACTTATTCTCGGGCTGTTTATCTGGGTTTGCACAATGCTGTTTAGTTCCAATGGCTTTTCCTCTTCTCTGGTCTGCACGTTTTTTCAGAATTTTTTGGGTTTATCTTAGTAGATAGACATGGTCCCTCTGTGTTTTTGTTTACTAAAGAAGCTAAACTCAGTTGTGATCTCACAAGGAAGACTTCCTGATGATTATATTATTTCTCCCTCCACTTTTTTTTTGTTTTTTTCACTTAGAAATACCACAAACTCCTGAATAAAAACATGTATTTGCAATCCTTTGATGAGGACCCTGTTACTTCAGCCCTGCATTGTATAAACCTGAAAAAAAAAAATCATCTATGTGGGTAAATTGTCTTGTGCACTTCTACACCTCATGGACCTGTCTTTTCCACATTGGGTCTAAAGATGAAAAAAGTCTTTAAAGTTATTCATATGCCCAAGTGAACTCCTGAGCTGCAGCCCTACTCAGGAAGTACGTGCACATTTGACACTTTCCACCAGTGGTAAAATAATTTTTTAATTCCAAGTCCAGATGAGGCAGGACTGGAAGGAGTGAGCAGGCTGAGCCTCAGGATCTGAACCATTTCTGAAGCCTGTACTACAGACAAATGAATAGATTGATATTTTTTAAGTGTAGATGATGATTTGCTTGAAATATTCTGAACTGTCAGCTTGGCAGGATCTTCATACACTTTTGTTAGCTAATCAAAGACAGATTGCAGTCAGGAGCCATATCTAAATTTATTAAGAAAATTAATAGACCATTTAAATTTTACTAGAATTAGGCTAAGATACAATAAGCATTTGCACCAGCAGATCCTCATTAGCTGTACCATTGACCTGGTGCCTGCTGTGTAATGGGGAATTGACATCTAGATTTGGGGACAATAGTGCTGCTAATAAAAGTTTAAATCGTTAGGGGGAAAAAGAGGACTAATATTATACATGTGTCAGATTTTACTTTTCATATTAATTTCACTGTGTATATTATGGACTGCAAAGTCAAGGTTTGGAGGGTTGTGTTTGCCCAATGCAGGAGTTTTTCTTCCTTCTCTATTCTGTAAATCTCTATACACTTTGGCTGTGAGAGGGAATTTTATGTATTAATTTATTTATACAGCATTTTTGGAAAGTGATCAGCTTGGTGAGTGTTGAGATGCTAACTGTGTTTGTCCCTGAATGCATCAATCTTTCTGGCTTAGATTACCCTGAAAACAGATCCTTGCAAAGTTTCAGCACATTGGGTTTTAGCATGTTGAGGCCTTCATAATAATCTGTCTCTGTCTTATGTTGATATTTTTAAATCTAAAGAAAATTACCCCCTTTTTGTTTCTTAGGTGACTTTTTCAAACCCCCATAGAGATTCGGATTGGGTAGGATACTTCCTTGAGGTTACTTTCCAAGAAGTTACCTCAGCAAGCCTTAGTAGGAATAAGTGTGTGCAGTGGGGATTTGCTCCCCCCAGAAATACTATTCAAAGAAGGTGATAGAATTGAAGCCAAATTATTTTAAAGTTTTTTTTTTTTCTATCTTGGAGTTGCAAGTGTGATTGACAGTGAATTCTATATATAAAAATTCTGAACACTCGCAAACAAGGTGGCCTGGACTTGAAAAGGTGATTGTTTGTGTCATTCACAAGTGCAGGTAATGCTGAATTTATGAATTGTGCTTTATAAATAATTTTAGGAATAACATTGATCAGTTGTGTGAGGACAAGAATAAGGATTAATTGTGTTCTCAGTACAGTTTGTGCTTTTAGCTGCACATGGCCAAATGAACATGCATTTAAAAAATATTCCTCTGCCATTTTAGATGATTTTGCATCTAAGAGGTATTGCAGTAAGCTGTACAATTCTGAGATGTTTCTGTGCCTGTTGTCCAGATACATTTAATTTCCAGCACATTAGCACCAGCTTCAGCCCCATTGGCCTGTTAAATATCTCGTGATGCAGGCAGCAAACAAAAACATTTGGCTTAGGAAACATGAGCCATTACTGTGAGCATCAACCCTCTGCTGCCTTCAGCCACCGTCTGATTCCCTGGTGAATTGGGGTCAGGGGAGAATTTCATGAAGTGCTTGGATTTGAGATGGTTCCAGCACCAAGCAGTGATGATGACAACTGTGCAGAACTCCTGCCACTGCTCTCCTGTGAAGGGAAGATGTTCCCCTGCTGAGCTAATGGAGTGGGTGGCTTTCATGGTTTGGGTTGGCAGCTTTGCTCCCAGGCTTCCCGTGGATGTCCTGGGATCCTGCCCTAGTGCCCAGCTCCCCATGTCTCTGAAAGTGCAAGCCATGGAGCTGAACTATTCTGGGTTTGGTCCCTCTGGCTTCAATACCCCTCCATTTCTTTGTGGAATCCAGATGAGTTTGGTCCCCTGGCAGGAGCTGGATGCCAGCAGGAAGGGATGTGGCTGCCAGCGCTGCCAGCAGTTCAGAACAGACACTTCCAAGCAAGCCAGTGTTATTTGCCAGCTGTGATTCAATACTTAGAGTTATATCCGAGTGGCAGAGCAAAACTTAGGTGAGTGAAGGTCTCTTTTCTCCCTGGTCCACAGCTTTCAGGGTTTCTTGTCTTCCTCTCGTGCTGCTCTGCAAACACAGCCCTTACACTCTACTCCCTTCACACTCTCTTGCCCATTCACACGTTCTGCATTCCTGCTGCCAGTCCTTGCCCAGCTCACTGGTCAGCAGAGCCAGCTCTGTCCCAGAGGCAGCAGCTTTGCTGATCGTTCAGTCCCACCAGGCTAAGCCAGCCTGCAAGCCCTGCCAGCGTTTGCCATTCTTCTATTCCAGAAAGGACTTCAATCCCTTCGGTCCCAGTAGGCAACAGCAGATAGGGAGTGAACCGAAGCATTTTCCTTCCATTTCAAAACTATTCGGGACATTCCCACAGGTGCTGATGGCTGCTTTACAACTGCTGGGAGAGATTATAAAAGAAAGGAGTGAATGAATGTTTGTTTTTATGTAAGTTTTAGCCTACTTGTACTACATACCTCATTTTCCTTCCTATGATCAAGCCAATAAACAACAATCCCAGGCAGTGACCAACCTTTACAGCTGGTATGGAGCAACAAATCTCAGAAAGCTTCAGCTTTTCATCCTGAGCAGAAGTAATCATTCTTCTCCTGTTTTTCCTTCCTGTTGAAGACTGAGGTAACTTTTCTTTCTGTTGCAGACAGAGCTGACATCTCAGGACCTTATAATTCCAGCGATTATTCCAAAACCTGTAAGTTCTGTTACTTGCAGAGAGACAAAAGCTGGGCTAACAGTGAATGTAGAATATGAAAATGTGCCCTTCCTCTTTTGTTCCCCTTGGGCTTTGCTCACAGGAGAACGTGTAGAACTTGGTGAGGCAGAGATCTCTAATCTTACTGAGCAATCATTCTGGTGCTAGAAGGATGTTAATGATGTTTTACCACCTAAGAGGGTGATGAAAGGAGAGCATTTGAACACCTGAGCATGTATAATTTAAATGTAATAAAATCACAATATGAGTCCTAAGTAGAAAAATTAGCATCGCTAATTATTGCTTGCTGATTATTGCTGTAAGCTGTTCCTCAATCTTTCTTCTCTTTTTTTTTTTTTTTTTTTTTTTTTTTTTTTTTAAATTCATGCTGTTAGTGGATCCAGACATCAGGATAAATACCTGACACCACATGTACTCAGGTTTCTGGCTGTCACCTACTTCAGACCTTTCTCTGTCACTTATGTGTGGCACAGTTTGATTCAGGGTCCCCGAGAGGGAAGGGCTGGGCAGAGGTGGGAACCCAGGAAAGCTCCTTATAAAGGGAACCAGCCTGCTTTTGTTTATCAGTCTGTCTTCAAAAGTACAACCTGGAACAGACCAAACCATCACAATCAGTGCAGACAGGGAGAGATGAGAGTATCATCTCACATATCATGTGCTGCTCGTGCACTGTTGTAGACAAAAGTTATTTATACCATGAGCACAAACCCCTTCTCTGCTGCTGCAGGAAGGCCTCAAGGTTACTGAGCGCATGTGTGACATAAATGCAGCAGAGCATTTTAATTAGATTCTTTCACCAGAACTCCTGACCTTCTGTGTAGCACATTAATGTATTTTACTAATTATAAATGCAATTAAAAAGTACTGAAATAAAATTAGGCTGATCTATCTAATTTACATTAAGCACTTTCAAATTATGCAGATTTTCAAAGTCTTTTTCTTTCTTTCTTTTTCTTCTTCTTTTTTTTTTTTTTCCTTACAATTTGTGTTTCAGGAAAAAATTGTCTGCATTAAAACAGCTGGAAAACAACCTTGTAGCAAAACAAATTTCTTTTCTGTGATTATTCACAGTGTGTGAGTTAATTTTCTAGGCAATAATATGCTCAGCTATCGTTAGGGCAGTGACTCATAGAATAGAACCCATATGTGCACTGGGTGCAGTGGTGGGTCCTGTACTGGGTGGGCACTTCTCCAGGTTTTCCCTTGGAAACTGGGTTCAGAGGCTAACCGGGAAAAAATACTGATAGAATGGTCAAAAAAATAGATATTTATAAACAGTAAAGAAACAGCAAAACCAGTGTGTGAATAATACAGGCAAAACATCTGGTGTGTTCAGTCGTTTAAGCAGGCTGACTCTTATCTGTCCTGTCTACATATTTTGGTAGTACTTCCATGGAATTTTAGAGTTTAGACATGAAAGTAGAAAAATAACAACATTTCATTATTATTTTTGTCAAGTATCTAAATGGCAGCAGGCGCTGAGCAGCAAACATAACACAATCCTTACCCTGGAGAGCTTCTGATCTAATTTTAGATGGGCTGCAGAAACAGAGGCAGCTCTAAGTACTGAACATAGAAAGAACCAAGCTTCAAGGAGGGAAATTTGTACAGCTACCCAGGCATTTTGGTTCATGTTTTTTATCCTTAAACCCTTTCCATAATAAAAGATTAATTTCTTATACTGATGTGTTTTAATGAAAATTCTCTAGTTTTTCACTTAAAAAAGGAAGCCAAAGCACCTCACATTTTTTGTCCTGTTCTATCCCTTTCCCTAAAGAAGTAATAGAAGAGAGGAGTATAGAGCAGAGATAGAAAAACTGAAATATGAAGAGATTACAGTAAATGAACAAATTCAGTGTTCATCTAATGCCAAGTGTCATGCATTAAGACCATCTTATTTTTCTGCTATTTTTTTTTCTGTGTGTTTATTGAATTTTGAGTCTCACCCGGCATGAAAGTAGAAAATTGAGATGAAAGCTTTCCTCGTTATTGATGCTTATTTTTTAAACATCTGTAAGGTGGTACCACAGGGAGCCCTGTGATGGCGCTTCCTTAGCATTATCTGTTAGATCCATGAGAGACTAGGAATTTAAAGCAAGAGGAAGGCACGCGAACTAGTGTGTTGATACATTAGAAATGGTAGGGATTCATCCCCCCTACCCCAAAGAGGTTATTGGTGGACAGATTTGGAAAGTTTGCTCGCACTTGTCCCGAAGTGATGAGTTACTGTAGCCCTTGCCCTGGAGCAGGGGGTGCCTTTTTCTGTGTTTCCGTGAGAGGACCCTGGCTGATTTCCAAGTGCAATTTTGGCCCCTAAAATCCTGAGCTTCTCCCGTTGGTACAGCAATATGTGTAGCACATCCAGCTTCATATCTCACAGCTCTTTTGAAGTCAAGTCAGTATTTCAGCCTGGAGAGCTGCACTCTTGAACTTCAGGTGTTTCACTCGGTGCCCATGTTGTAAATCGAGGTGAGAGGAGGAAGGAATGCATCCAACTTTAAATCACCCTCTGAAAGATGTGTCCTGTTCACTGGAGATAATGAGTATATGGGGATGGGAGCTCTTGCCTCTGTCAGAAAGGATCTCATTTTGGGGAAAGCAGCAGCTGCTATTCCGGGCAGGGACACGGCGAGCCCCTGACAGGACATCGTTGCTCTGGCTCCTGACAGTAACCACCACCAGGAGTGGGGAAATGTTGCTGTGTACAACAGCAACAACTGTCTTGAAAGGAGGTGCCAGCAGGTCCCAAATCCTCCTTAGTTCAGATCAACCTTTAGGCTGGAAGTGCCTCTTACAGCTGAAAGACTTGGAAGCAGCCACTTCTCTCAGCAGCATCACATCCTCAGGTAAGACCATCACACCCTGGTCAGGAGAAGCAATGTTCAGGCCATCCTCACCCCATGGCATTATAAATCTAGTGATTCCCTACAGAAATAGTCACTGGTACCACTTTTCTGTTTGAAGCATTAGCACAGAACAGCGTTTTGATGTCGTTCTGGCACAGATTTCAAAATGGAAGCAGGAATTACTGGGCCTTTTTGCAAATTCATGCTCAATGTTCAGGAAAGGACCTGGAATATTTAAAATGTTTTTCTTTAAGCTTTCTCCTTCTCCCAACTCCAATATATGTAGTTACACATTACAGTTAAAAAATAAAAATTTGGAAATTTAAATATTCCCATGAAAAATACATATTGTTGTACAAGCAATATTGAAGTGAAAGCTTTTCTTATATTTTAAACATGCTGGGGTCTGCTGTCAGATGTGGTTGTTTGGTACAAGCAATCCAGCAATGAATTATCAATAAAGATTGCATGGTTCCTAATTTATTTTTTAAAGCTTTTTTTTTTTTTTTTAACATTTAATTGTGCATAGCTCAGAGAATGGTTATTTTAAATGCCACATTTGATAAGGGTGAGATGTAATTGTTCGATCAAGAGTGAACACAGGGTAGGACTCCAGACTGCCACAGCCTTGGTAGGAGCCCCCAGTTGCCCTCCATGGCCGGGCTGTGGTGGTGTCTGCCAGCAGCTCTGATTAGCAAAGGCAATCCTGCCAAAGAGCTGTGTTTGGCTGTTGGTGTGCTCTGTTGGCATGAGACGGGTTTAGGCACTGGGTTCAGTCCTCTCCTGAACAGAAATCTCTTTAGCTGTGAAATTGTTCATGGGGAAATGGATTAATCACATTTTAATATCAGGGGAAACAAGGTTTAGAATATTTATTTGAGCGTATGGCTGAAAAAACACAGTACGGATAGGATATTTTAAAACGGCCCTCTTTTAGTAAGTTATAATTATGTTTTGCTTAGATATCATTCTTCTTCATAGGCATTTTTGTTAAATTTTCTGCTATGGCACGGTCTAAAAAATGGTTTGCTTTTTTGGTTTTTTTTGACCCATGAGTATATTTGCAAAAGAGTATTTGTAGCATCTAAGTTTGGAAAACTTTGAAAGCCTGCAATATGGCTCAGTGTGCAAAATAGAATGGAAAGGAGTAGTGTGTCAAATTGCACTAAGAGACGAGAAGAAAATAAAGGTGAGGCCTAAATAATCTACATAAAGTCTTATTTAAAAGCAAATTAATGTTTTCTCTTTGAAATATCCCGTGCAAAAACTTTTAAGGCACCTAAGAGTGAGTCGGACTTTGCAAGCTCTGCAGGGAAATATGACAGGGAAAGTGCTCTGGGTAATAACTCACCCAGCCTTGCTAATAGAGCCTTTCACCGGGAGGGCGACTGTGCTTGGTGAGACACTGGGGTTGTCCTCCTGGGTGTCTCAAAAACGAGATCCACGATCATTGACTCGTGCTTGGTGGGAGGCTGAGGGGCGTGTGGTGGTGTGAGTGGGACAGCCCTGCAGTGAGAGCCGCACGGGCGCCCGGCTGGCACTCGGGCAGGTTTTGAACCCGCGCGATCCGGCGGCAGCCGCTGCAAATGGACACAACTCCATTCCGTGCAATTAAGCCACACCAATTTACACAAACTGAAGATATGGCCCATTATGCCTTCATGCCTGCTCCAGCAATGAATCCAAGTATGTGATTAAGAATATAAGAACGCTCATTACAGTTAATGCCTTGTGCTTAAAGCCATGAGCTTAAAGTTAAGCAGGTATTTAAGTGCCTGGTGGTAGCAGCAGCAGCAGCGTGCAGAGCTGCCTGGTGCCCGAGGAATCTTCATTTCTTGTGAGCACTTTCCTCTTGGTCAGCACATGGCCAGCTGGATTAACTGTTGTTTACAGTGATTTCTTCTGCCTCAAAATAATTGTGTCATGGGTGTAAGGATAAGGAGAGAAGTATTGAAGCTTCCTTAATGACAACCTTTCTTACTGAATATGATTTGTCTTAACCCAAAGCAGAAGTCTGAAATTCTCTTTCAAACCCTGCCTTGGAGTCTCAGGAAGACCTTTCACAAGTGATATCATCTGGTAGCTCATGTAATCCCATGGGTGTAAAGTTTATGTATTTTTTTTTTAGAGAAAGACAGCAACTAACATTTGAATGTTGTCACTGAATATACAGGAATATATGGTGCAGTGAGTCCCAGATACATTCTTCCCCTCTCCATGTACTTTTAAAAGCAGAGCTCAGGTTGCAGTGCTCTGTGTGCTGGGCAGTCACAGCCAAGGCACATCCCAAGGCTCAGACAAATCCGAGTGTTCCTGTGGGGATCGACTTGGCTCACCTGAACTCCACATTCCTGGAGTGCTCCTGCTGGGAAGAGCCAAATTAACTGGTGTGGTGCGTCCTTAGGAGCTGAGGTCAACAACCTTTTGACAACAACCCACATCTGCAGGGGAGCTTGTGCTCCTTCCACCTGGAGCTTGCAGACAAAACGAATGACCAAGGACCTCATCTCTCCAAAAGTGCAGTTTTACAAACAGTTAATCTTGCACATTATTTTCACATTATCTTTCATCAGTTACACCTTGCTGCATTCCCTGTCTCCTGCCTTTACAAGCCCCAGCTCAGGATAAAGATAAGGTGTTTGTCTTTAGGTAAATGTAAAAAAAAAATCTCCAGCTCTTCCTTGCTCACTAACCCAGGCAGAATTCACCCTCTCATTTCTGTAACAGCTTCACTTTGCCAAGCACAGACACTTAGCAGGTGTTTTCATCATGACATTAATAATAAGAATTGACACGTTCTAAATGAGGAATCCCTTGTTGTGCCTGGTAGCACTGATGGATATTTGGGGGAATTGACAGCTCCTGAAAAATGTTTTTGCCATGACCAGCACTTCTCTGACAGATTTTTAATGGCTCTCATAGAACTCTCGCTAACTTGAACACTTTTGCAGATGAAGTGGAAAGTGATGAAATGTGCTGCTTTAACACTTTTGAAAGTTAGTGAAGAAACATGGAACAACTCTGAATTTTGCTTCTAAATCACAATTCTTTTTTTTTTCCTTCTGAAAAGATTTTTTTCTCTATCAGTACTCAAAGATTGGAATGGATTAGCTGAGGGGACAAGCATTTGTTGTGATACCCCAGGACCCAGCTGTATAACCCCCATTAACCTTAATGGGAGCCACAAAGCTCATCCTCCTCATTTAGATGGAAATATCCCCCTGCTCATCAGGGATCAATTGCACTCTGGGTTACCTGGTTTCAGTGCCTCATTCCGTATGGGAGTCAGTGTCATGACCTTGTAAGCCTCGGACTACAAGAAAGGGAGGACAAATAAAACGGGGCTGTGAGAAGAAGGATCAAATAAAACTATCAGCTAAAAAAGGGAGAGAAAACATTATAAAGGTTGTTATGTAACTCATGTTAGGAGTTCCTGTGAAATGTAATTGCAATTAAATCACAGGCATCCTTTGCAGTTCAATGTGATACTGCAGAAAATCAATACCAAGATAACAGTGCTTCGTGTGCAGGTACTTCTGAGAATTCTTAAATTGAAAAGAATTTCACAGGAAGAATGAACTAGCTCTTGATTTTTTTTAACTTTCCTATAAAGAACAGAGTAAGATAGTGATCTTTATATGTCCTTACTTTTGGCTCCTCCCCCCAAAGCTAATCATTGCACACATAAACCTGAGCTACTCAGGGAGGCGTTATCAGAAGAGCCTAAATGCAAGAGATGCTCATCTTTTTGAAAGTCAATTAAGCTTATGTGCCTAAATCCAGTGTTTATGTTTGAATCCCAGTCGATAGCTTTATTGAAAAAGATCTCCAGTTGCCTTTTTAAGTGATAGGAGGATTATGACTAAGTACAGCAAAAGCTCAATTCTATGCTGACATCTCTTATCTCTCACTGATGAAAATAACATGCATCTTGTGCCTCAGAAGTATTCCATAATTAAGGAAGGGGACTAGAGAGGACCTGGCAAGGCTATGGAAGGAATGTGTTTATTGGAGAAAATTGTTAAAGTTTTTATTTATGATTTGAGGCTGCCCAGTGCAGAAAACTAAAGACGTGGAGGTTAAACTTTAAATAAATATTGTGCTGCCAGGGGTGTGATTTCCAGTATAGCAATCTGCTTCATTAATACTAAAATAAGACCTCCTGCCCTCAGGTAGAATACAGCAATCTCAAAGCTAACACAGGACAAGCAGTGCTGGTTTCCAAACATCTCTCACAGCCAGAAAATTACAACAGAACTACAGACAGAATTTAGGAAAACAGTTTCCAGTAGTTTATTTTTCATGCCTGGGACTAATCAGTTTTTTCAGCTTGTCATGAGTCTCTCATCATAAGACTTGGCAATTCTAAGCATGCAACACAACTCAGGAGACAGTTTTGTCTACTGCTTCCACAAATAATTCCCACTGTAGCCAGCACTAAAGCAGAGCATGCAGGGACTGCATGGATAAGAATGAAGTTGTCTTGATTTCTAAATTACAGCTAACAGTGATATTCAGGAGAAAAATGGAACTCCATGATATTGGCCAAATTGTCTCTTTCCAGCTTAATAGAGGTTTGTAATAAAAAACACAAAAAAAGCAAAACCTACCAGACAAAAAGAACCAAACCCCATTTCTCAAAAGAGAAGAAATCCTAGAAGATTTTAAAATTTCTTTTGTGGTGTTTTTGATGTTGTTGTTGTTTTTGTTTTGGGGGATTATTTAGGTTTCCTGGATGACAAGTATTAGGATGTATGTCTCTATCTGGGTACATTTTTCAATTATATGTGTGCCTAATATGTGAGAAAGTGAGTTGTCAGTTTGGCCAGTCACGGACCAGCACTAATCTCTTAATTCCTGAGACTAAGATTTCATGAAAGAATGACTCTTCCTCAGAAGATGAGCCCAGATGTGCCTCCAGGGAATCCGCTGTGCCAAAAAGAAGCTTGTGCCTCCTACAGAAGCCTCTGCACTGAAATTTCCACTTCTGCATTCCAACAAGAAGATGTCATGGGAGTGGTGTCCTGTAGGTTGTAGTGGCACCTCACTGTCCTTTCCTGTGGGATTGTGTCATTTCCCAAGCAGTTTCCAGCACGGCGGAGGCGTGCACACAGCATTCCCAGCTATCCCACTCTTTTCCTCCTTGCTGCAGACACAGATCAGAGAGAAGCGTGTGAAAGACCTTGGCACCAGTCCCGTTTATCAAACTGCCACTCAGGGCTGTGCTGGGATGGTTTCCGTGGGATCAGTTCCTGCCGACAGCTATGTAAACAGGTCTCCTGGTTTGGCCTCCGTGCAGACGAGCAGGGTATTGATGCCGGGCAGAGGGCGACCCGCCTGGAGCCCCGTGTCCTGGGGTTGCACAGCTCATGACAGCAAACCCTCTGTCCAGGCTCCACGGAGAGTCCCCAGGGCAGAGGGCAGCAACCACTGACTGCTGGAGCAATTCAGTGTCCAGACAGCAAGGTAAACATCCGCTCCCTGAGCTGATTTAGAGGAGGACGTCACCAGTGCCGTGGAGTTGGGTCACTGGTGCAGGGGCCAGATTATCACAGAGAGGTTTCCAGGATTTGTGCCTTTCCAACTTAAAGTAGCTGGGTCTTTTCTGTGGGCTCTGAAGGCTGGTTGTTCTGTTTTAAAACTGCAGAAGTACCAGTTGCTGGTGTATAATTGCATCTGAATGCCTTCATTTCCACTTCAGCAGTGGTATCTTGGGATCTTACTTGGAAGTGGTGGTTTGAGTTCTAGTAAATCCTCCCGTGGATGGTCACTGGGATTTTATTTTACTGAGAAATGAAATAGAGCGATATGTGAAGAAAGGCATTTTCAGATACTTTTAGTTCCCCTGCAGAATGTTTTCCAGGGCTCTGTTTACCGTGGCTGGTTTGTGCTTCTCCTCCAGTTATAAATAACAGCTAAAGACTGATGTGTTTACTTTGTTTAACCATGGCCATGATGGGTCGAGGACACATTAAATCATCCTCAGCCTCTTATTTGCAGCCAATTCTGAAATAACCAGAGTAGTGACATATAATTACTTCATACTGCAGCGATTTTTATATTGGCTTAAGCCTCTGAAGTCTCCAGTGTTTTACAACAACACACTTTAACGGTACCACGGTGACAGCAAAGATGATAGTCCATGTGGAATTGTCTAACAAGCAACTCAAGGTTTGTTTAAGTTGCAAAGATATGAAAAAGAGTTATTATATTCTTCAGAGGTTTTACTTCATGAGTTTACAGATCTAGATGTTGTTTATTTAGATTTAAAGTGTATTCATATTTTAGAAATAATGATGAAGAACAGGGACACTTATTCTGATGAGATTAAGAAGGGAAAATCTTCTTTCATGGCAGTTTCTACAAATATAGCCTCTGTGTGTGCACATTTGTTCTTCCTCTCTGAAAACACCTTTTGCAGTTGGTACTGTTAAAAAGTTTATTCTGTTTTTGCTTTGGAATTACGTGCAAGAAAACTTCTCAGCCTATAATTGTCTGTTGTCATCAAAAGCAGGAGTGACTGTGAAAACCAAACTTGTGCTGTTGCATGGCACACACAGAATTAACATGTTTCCTTTTCCCTGTCAGTTGTACGTCAGCCCAGTATTTGCAACGTCCCCTTCTATTAAATATGAGTAAGATTGTATCGCTGGTTTATTGTCTGTAATTAGCAATGACTTAACAACGTGTGTCTGGGAATTATATCTCTATTTGTTTGTATTAGAGAATGAATGGCACTCAAGCCCTGTTCCAGGGCTGGTTGGTGCTCCCTCTGAAGGCACTTACAGAAATCAGCCTGTAATTGTCTCTTCACTTCTTTCTCAGAGCTCTGAGAGACAAGATGAGCTTTCTCCTGAGGGTTAAAAATCCCAGTTCAGTTCTGTCACGTTTGAGAATCAACTGCAGAGTTTGGGACATTTTATGGAAAACACTGGGCTGTCAGTTAATAGTGCAGTTTTTAAGTCAAAAAATGTGTAGGCCGGGAATCCTCCCTGAAGGAATGATGCAGGGCAGGATTTGGAGAGGAATCATACAAAAGTCTGGAAAGAGGGAAAGGTGCTATCTTGAAAATCTTTCTGTTTGCATATAAGTTATTGAAATGATCTTTCTTACAGTGGTTTCAGTCTGTTTTAAGGGAAGTAATTAAAACTATACAGATCTTATTTATTAATGTTAGTGGGAATAGGAGATAGTGCAGCTGAAACTATTGGAAGTTACCCAAAAGAAAGTTATGGCTATGGACTGATGGCAGGTACACTGAAAACACACTTATTTTTGAAAGGCATCAGAGAATTTCCATATCTACTTCCCTGTACAGGTATAAAATAGTATTATATTTCTGCTGATCTACTGTAAACTTTTGCTACCCAGCAGCTAGAGGAAACACAAATAAATATTCAAGTTCTTACCAAGCATAATTTCTTGGTTTCCCTTCTCAGACGTGGACATATCCAGTACCCACACAGTAGTAGAGCTGTAGAGCTGAACCTCAAATTTTTCAGTAAAACTGCATTTTATAATGCTCTGGCACAGATGTTTTGGATCCTGTAAATTCCCTTGACTTGCCTATTAAGTTTTGCCTTTGGTTTTGAAGGTGATTCAGAAAAAAACATGACTTTTATTTCTTTGTAAGATGGAATTTCAGTTCAGCCTCTTTTACCAAAATTATCCATAAACCTCTGCAGCTGTAAGTAAAGAAGGTGAAAATTACAGCTCTTTAGAGGATGGATACGGGGCATTTTACACGTAGTCTGAAAACTATTTGCATAATATTTTGAAATGCAGTTTGGTGAGATAAGGCCCTTTGTTTGTTATGAATAAAGCAGGCTGAGGAATGTGAAGCAGAGGGTGCTGTCTGTGGAGAAATGGCCATTGCAAAAGGCAGGAGTTCTGCTCCTTACTGAAACTATCTGGGTTTGATCCCAGAGCAGGTTCTTTGTCTCCATGCTGTCCATGTTGGCTTTCTGCAGAAACTAAAGCACAGAATATTCACACAGGGCACAGTTTAGGGCAAAGAAGGGGAAAGGCAGTGATGGTGACTCCTCTTATGACCAAGGGATGAAAATTCCAGAAATGCAAATTATTACTTTGGAACAAAGTAAAAGTGTAAAGTCTAGATGAAATTAGCAATTGTTCAGAAAATTTAAAATAGTTGGTCCTTCTAACTAATATCAGAAGCTTAAGGTTCTAGATCTGAGGAGAATTTATGTCTAGACATAGAAATAAGTCCTTCAGAAACAGTCAGTATTCACAAACTTTTGAAACCTCTTAGAACATTTCATCTGACACCATGTTAGAAACTCAGGGCTTGTAATACTGTTCACAATAACACATTTTATAGTCAAATGTTCCAGAGATAAATAAAGAAAATCTTAAGAGGAAGCAGAACTGACTGGGCAAGGCTCAGTTTTGGATGGTCTGCTGTAAAGCAAGGTTACTCCTAATATTTGTCCTGTCAGCCCCTAATTCTGAGGGCCTTTCCTCTAGAGAACCACCCCATCCCTCTCTATCTTCGTGGCAGGATGAGTGGCTGGCTCAATTGCTGCTTCTGCAGTAGCTTCAAGCAAACACATCTCAACCTGACTGAATTCTGAACATTTCTATGTATTATTCCTTAGCACAAACCCTTCCATGAGTAATTATAATGTTTACTTCCAACTCTTAGTTGTGAAGGGTGAGCAAAAGTGGGTGATTGTTTGTGGGAGGTGGAGAAGGAGCTGCTGTTTGTTGGCTGCTGTTCTTATAGTCACAATATTTTTTGTTTCATGAGGCCCAGGACAAGATCAGTGTGAGAGGTGGGATTCTCCAGAGCCTGCCTTCTCCACAGTTCCATAGATCTCCAAATAGGAACTCATTTTCTTTCAAATAGGCATCATTCCCACTCTGTACTTGCGTGCCCTTCAGGGGGAGGAAAACTACAAAGCCAAAGAAAGAGCTCAGCTTTTACAGGATCTGTGGTGTCAGGGGGGTAGGCACAGGCAGACACATGTTGTGTTCATGATAATGAGTACGACAAGAAGCAGAGTGAATCTAAAAACAGTGTTCAGAAATTTTGCAAATGTAACATTTTGAAGATTTACAATTGCACCAGATATAATCTAATATGAATTCTTTATATCCAGAGTGAGTTAGAGGACAGAGTGCTCATCTTGCTGAAAGTTTCAAAGTCTTGTGTAATAATTCTCCAGGAAAATAGATATGTGCAAAACATTTCCAGAAAAAAATGGGAAAATTTTTGGTTTGGTGAAACAGTCTTTTTTAGTAATAGTAACATTCTGGCTGAATTACTCTGCAGGATTTGGTTAAGGTGTGGTTCATGGGCTGGGCTGCAGTGACTGCTGTGCCTATTTCTGCAGATTGATTCTGAAATCTCAGAGTGAAAAAATCCATGCTATTCAATATGGATTCATTCAGAACAGCAGAATTCTGACTGGCAAATAATAGCAGTGGCTGTATTTTGTGAGTTGGTTACTGTGATTTATTATGCCTTCTGCTGTTTCCAGTGCTTTTCTGTCTGTGTGGTTTTTTTCCAGTTAAGTAAATTTGATAAAATAAACCATCATGTGACAATAAGAGAACTAAACTGGAAAATAATGCATGGTGCAGTATTGATAAATGCTTGGTGCAGTAATAGCAATATGTCATCAATCACCTGGGCTCCTGTTTGATGGCATCACATAACCTAATTCAGAATGAGCGTCCTTTGCTTTAACCTTGGTTGTATTTGCAACTTACTCTAGAGGAAAGTAATAACCCTTCATTAACTGGTAGGTGTGAAACATTCTCTATCAAGAGGGTAGAGGAGGAGGCAAATGAAAATTGGTTCCAGAATGTGTCCTGAGTCAAAATCAGTCTTTCTCTGCAGTCTCATAAGCTGCATAAATTATTATTATTATACATTTTGAAGGGTGGGTAAGTGAATGACTCTTTGTATTTTGCAGCTTTGCTCTGTTTCTCTTTGTTGCTTTTCCTCACCCGTATTCAAATGTACACATAAAAAATTCAAGGACACATCAAGTCTTTGATCTTGCTACAGCTTTAATTCTTAAGAGCCTATAGAAGACTGTGCTTTACATTATGCATTAAGGTACTTGTAATTAGGAGCTTGTGGTAATGACCCATTCTCAGGCAAAGTAGTGCTGTTCCTTGTTTTCCATTAACTGCATTGAGGGTTTATTTGCTGAAAATTGAGTTTAATTTGATTAGCAGGAATTGTGAAACATTTGCAACACAAGGTATATTAGCATAGCACTTTGTTTGTAATGAGAGCCAAAAAGCAGTTAAAGGAAGAGCTAATTACTGAAGATTTTCCTTTTAATAAGGAAGGTCTAGCTAAATTTTAGTACTCTGCTCTCAAAATCCCTTAAGCTTTGACTGCTGGCTAAAAGAAAAACAAAATGGCTTGCAAAAGTTCAGCAGATGTTTTCTGAAAGTCACCATTGGGTAAAATCCACCAATTTACTAAAGAGAGAATTCTTTTAATCTGAAAATTTGGCAGCACTGGGAGGTTTTTTCCATATTTTTCAGTTTATTAATCTGGTAGTGGTGGATGTTTGCTACAGAACAAAGACATTCATATTCAGCAAGGACCTCCCCACCTGCTTCTTTCCCTCCAAACAGGATGGTTTGTTCTGCAGCAAAAACCTGGTCTCTACTCACCTGCCTGGAAGCTCTTGTAATTCCCATCACAAAATCCTGTGAAGACACTGCTAATTCTGTGAACTTACTGGGAAGGCTTTCCTTTGGTTTTAACTAAGGAGCAGTGTTTTGGTGCTGTCTGTTGAGTAACTTTCTGTGTGCCTGGGTTACCCAGTGTGCTCAGACTCCTCCTGCTCAGAGGAAGAAAGGACGCTTTTGACTCCAAGTTCCTCATTGTCCATCTGTGAGTTCCTTGGATTGTTCAGAATCTGGGTGAAAGTCTAGTTGAAACATATTTTTAGTCAAATAAGGCAGTCAGCAGGCAGGTCCCAGGTCAGTAAAAGATACCTTAGGACCAGAGGACATTTAAACAACCTTTATAAAGCTTAAATCAAACCACTTATTGATAAAATAATATCAAATCCATAAGGATCTTCTTCCAGGAGGAAGATGCAGATAATTTTTTCAAGAGGAAAAGTGTTTTATTCTTCTTATTTTCCTTCTCAAGAACAGGTGCTCATCTTTTCTGGAAATAATTTTCACTGTTCTACCCTTAATTCTTCTGCTGCTTTTGTCATTTGCATAAACTGGCAATCAGGAGCTAACTATGTTCCTTAAATAGGCTTGCTTATCATTCTGGAAGTGTTCCAAGGTAAAGTAGCCACTTTATTAAATACACAGTGGCTTTTCTTCTCCACGTTCTCTCTGCCTGCTCCAGCCCAAACATTCCTGCTCAGTTGTGGGCTCTTTTTTATTCCTTTATATTCAACGTAATTCACTTTAGCTGCAGTGATGATGTTAGCAAATAACCACACACCTGCCAAAGGGGGATGCAATTGAGGTGACAGCTGACTGTAAGCTGGAGCTGTGGATGTTTTTGCACCTCCTGAGAACCCCCCAGGAGTGTGTGGAGCAGACCAGAGCAGTTCAGCTGCCATCAGCTGCTGCACTGCGCTGAAAATCCAGGCCAAAATATTTCCTGCTCTACTGGGAACCCTGTTTTGTTTCTGCTCTAAACAAATTCATGTTCTGAGAGCTGGTGATCAGATGCTAAATTTAGCCTGAAATTGTGGTTGGTTCCAATTATTAACATAATTTTATTAGTAACTAATTAGTTGTGCTGGCTAAACTTTCATAATAACAACTTGCTCTAGATTTCTTTGGAGTTTTGGTGTTGTAGTAACAACACCCTTATTAACTCTATTTACATGACCACTAGAACCTTATTTTTTCTCTTTCTTTAGCAACAGTTACTTTGCTCAGCCTGCTGCCACATCCTTTTTTGTCTTTTGCTTAATTATCCTTGTTTGACTGGATAGAAATTGCAATTACAGTTAGCTAAATATGAAAAACACATTTCTACTCATCTTCTAACTTTAGTATTTGCTTGAAGTTTTGAACAAATTTGATCAGAGTTCATTTGCACCTGCTTTGTGTTTGCTTTTCCCAAATACTCTAGCAGATGAGTTTATTGGTATTCAATAAGCATGCTGGCATCAAGTTTTCAACAAATACTTCAGAATATTTGCAGAAAAAGAGTTTTAACTTTGATTATCCATAGAGGGCTGATAATAACACTTATTTTATGGTGAGGCAGAGTTATATAATTGTATATTTAACCAAGAGTGGTCACAAACAAACCTCAACTCAGCTAAAGAATTAATCACTAAACACACTGAGAGATTTGTTTCAGCAACTCAACTGGAGAGGTTGCAATGCTTCTCAACATCTTGCTGATGCTTCTTTTCAATGTCCATCAAACAAAATGTGGGATTAGGATTATTTCATCACCTTCACGATGAAAACACATCAACCCAACAGCTGAAATGACAGCACTGCTGCCTTGATTACTGTTTGCTATCGTGTATTTGCCCACTTAGGCTGTGGTTTGTACAGGTGAGCATCTTCTGCTAAGCAAAATGTAAACAGAACAGGGTGATCAGTAAATTAAGAGAATTTGGGTAAGTGAATCCTTCTCTCTCTTTCTTCACAGTGAGTTTTGCATTTGCTGACTGCTCTGCTCAGACCTCACTCGTGGCTGGGGGAGAAGGGAACTGGAAGTCCCCAGGAATGTCCCCCAGGTCTGGGTGCTTCGTGCAGTGCAGAGCTGCAGCCCCGGGAAGGTCCCACCACACTTCCCTGACCTTTCTGGCCACCGAGGAGGTTTCGTGCTGCAGGACCTTTAGGAATGGTAGGCATGCTCCCTCTGGGCACTGGGGAGCTGCAGGAACTCCCCATGGGACAGGGGATCAGCACACAACCCCCAGCAGGAGTGGAATGAACGCCACTCCTCACTGTCACTGAAATTCCCTTTTTAGCTCTTATTTCTAACAAACCATAGTTCTCAGTTAGCAAGTGAGAACTCCAGTGGCATCTGGCTGAGAAGGATAATTTGCCCTGCTAGAGTTATGTCTGCTGGGCTTTTCCCTCTCTCCTCTGTGGTATTTAGGAAACCAAAGTGCAGGGGTAGGGTGTATTTCTTTCCGAGTCTTCTTGCCTCATGACTTGTGAAGAACTCTTGGTCTGTTAATTGCTGTAGTTTCCCTCTACTGTTTTTTGTTATCCCTATTTTGTGTGGCTTAGTTGAAATCTGCTGTTTTCAGTGTCTTTGGTTTGGTTTTCCAGTCTTTTAGTTGTTGATGCTGCCACCATTCACACTGAAATTAATGTAAGTTTTCTTTTTTCCCAGGGTGTTTACAGACTACTCCAAATGCAGCCCAGCAGGATTCTGGTCTTAACTGAAATTAACTGTCATACATAGGATTTGTTTATCTCTTCACATCCTTCTGTCACAGATGTTTGTCCTTTGGCTTGTTCCTTTCTCTAATTATTTTTTGATTATATTTTGAAACACCTTCTGTCTAACCAATTTCCCCCCAAATCAAATAGTCCATTTCTATCCCCCTCACCTACAGTGATTCCCCCAGACTGAATGTTATTTACTTCTGGTTGAAAGCGACTTTTATATTAATCTCTTTCAGATAAGAGTTGCATTTTGATGCTCTACTGTTTTTTACTCTTCTTGAATTATGAATCCACGTGTGGTTTGCTGTGTGTTGTTCCCAGTGATACACAGTGTAAGATGAGGAGGGTATAGCTCATTTTCCATGTTCATGCCCCAAAATCTCTCTCGGGGGTCACCACTAAGTTCCAGGCAGATTGAAAATTCAGAGCAGTTCTCACAGAGCAGCCCTGACCAAAACAATGTGACAGGCCACCAACAGCTCTTAAAGCTTATAATTTCCTTATTTCCTAGCCAGCTTGTGGGAAGCAAATGCATGAAAATATATAAATTTCCCCAAATGACATCTCAGACAAGCATGGAAAGAAACTGAAATTGGGCTGCTGAAGCTGTGTGCAACTTCAGCTTCTGTCTGAACAGCCACTGCTGCCACCTACGATAAAGGCACTGCTGAGCCACAGCTTTCAGGCTGCGTGTGCTGCTGGAATCCTCACTCTGGGAAGCACAGGGGCTGTGTCAGGAGACTGTCTGTCAGGAGAGCAGGGCCAGGGCTGCAGACATGCTTCACAGGGCGTGCAGACAATGGGAAACCGCAGAACACACGGGGGGCACACGGACAGACCCTGCTTGTTGAAAGCCCAGTGTAAGATGGGTTATCCAATCCCTCTTTTCAGGTTTGCTGCTGCTGCTGCACTCGCTCTTTCATCCCGAGCTCTGGGCAGCCTCTCCTTGCAAAGTCAGGAGAGATTAATGGAGAGAAGCAGAAAGCACGGAGGAGATAGCACAGGCACCTCTGCACAGTAATTATAATAGCTGTGTGACAACTCATTGATATGCAAGTGCAACTCCTGAAAATGGTGTGAACTCCACAGACAAAAGGAAGATAATTTGACAGCATTAAGCAGGAGGCTAATACAGGGCTGATGGCAGAAAAAAAGCGCTTTGTTTCATTCTTCAGTTCCCTTGAGTTATTCAGAGCAGTGTGTGACTTTGCTGCTCGGTTGAGGTGCTTTGCTGAATCGCTGTGGCTGGTTCCCCTGGTCACATAAGCACAGTTACTCCAGGACAGAGCAGTTTACTGATGCCATGAGGCGGCTGTGGCTCCAGGACTGATGCTAACAGTGGCCTGGGTTGAATAATTTCTGCCTCCAGCTCAGCCAGCATCTGGATCTCCTCTTGCTCTTCACTTATGATGCTCTGGGATGTTCTTCTACCTGATTGCTCTCTGAATTAATTATGTGAAATAAGCTGGGTCTAAGGGGGGAAAAGAAATAACACATGTGTAGGGGAGGTGACTGGGTCCTTTTGGGGATGGAGCAAGGTGGGACCTTGAACATTCTGTAGTTTTTCTTTGGATGGTGTTAAAAAAGTGAGGGGTTGGATTAAAGCAGGTTTGTTTTTCAAGTCAAATTAATATGTAATCAATGGAATTGTTCAGGCAATCAAAGCCTATGCCCACAATATTTAAGTCACAATTGCAATAGAGTAGTTTTCTGACAATTAAGATAGTTTCTTTTTATGTCACTTCAGTCTTCTAAATTAACTTTTTTTTTTTTCCATCAGCATTTAGAATCAGGTCTGTTAGCACCATTTAGATAGACATTATTTTGGAAATGGTCAGAGTTTTCTGATTTCCTCATTCCTTTTGTTATGAGCCTTTTTACAAGGTTTCCACTAGCAAGTAACACGTGGAGTGTGAGTACAGGGGAATAATACAGAGAAGGTGCAGCTTCCTCCCTTTCCAACAACAGGATAATGACTATCAGGGATCCTCTCCTTGAGAGCAGAAACGGAATATATCTCTTCACAAGTAAGAATATAAAAAAAAATCAATAGTACATGTTTTCTGCTTGTCAGACTTTCCTAGTATCCTTTACAGTGGGGAAATGAAGGAAAATGTTTTAATTATTTTCAATTCTCTTTGCACAGAAAAACAACTGTGGAGAAAAATGTGAAGTGTTTCTCTGACAATTGGTTTTCTGTAGTGTACACAGCAGTAAAAATAATTTAATTGTGTAACACTTTCTAGGAAATACATGTTTCTAATCTCCTAGGTAGAGAGAGTTGTGATTTTTCTTTCTTTAACTGAAAAGCTGGAATTTGTATCATGCTCTAAATGCAGACAGAATTCAAATTGAAACAGTTTCTTGCAGAAGTTTTATCCCACATTTCTCTACAGAAAATTCTCAGTCACCAGAATGCAGAGCATGCCTCACTTCTTGTACTTTAAGTTGCTGTATCTAAGGGTGGCCATTAACTTTGTCTCATGTTTTTAATATAAATTAAAGCCTAACTTTTGTTTTGTGTGTCTCAGGTGCTTGGTTGTACCTCTTTGACTTGTGACTTGTTATGGTTGTCTTTGCACATCATCAAGTGAGTTTTCCTAGAGAGAAGAATGGGAAGAAAATCCGGAGTCTCAGAGACTCAGAGGAGAAAAGCTAAATTTCAGGGCTAAAACATATGAATATTAATTGAAATGCTGTGTAGAAGGCTACTGACTTTGCTGCACAGGTTGGACTCTGGATCAGTCACCCCAAATTGAACTTAGCATTGGAACACAGACTTTTTTTCTTTTGATCTTGGACTCACATGGAAAAATGGGCTCCTTGGTTTCTTTGCATTCGAGTCAAGGTATTTGCACCTCTGTTTTTTGCAAATAGAGAGCAGAGACCTCAAAAACTAAGATTAGATGATAACTGATTGCCTTGTATAACCTTTTTAGCTTGACTGGGTCTCCTGCTAGTTTCTTGCTTGATTTCATTTTGTTATCTCTGTCAGGGTCCTTACCAGATCTTCTGAAGATCTAATGCTATTTATGAAGATCTATTATAATAATTTATCTCCTGACTGTTGCTCTAATTACCTAAGTTATAATTTAGTGTTCCACAATAGGCTGAGGGTCATCTTTATATAAAGAAATACCAGGTACCATTCCCCACTGCTCACACAAAACCCTTGGTTTTTTCTCTTGCAGCTGTTTGCTTGTGTTGTATTGAACCTTCAGAAGTCTAGAGGTTGGCACAGAGTGGAGAACTCTTTCTTTTCCTGCCTCTGTCATGGTGTAACTCTGAAAGTATTTTTGCAGTCACCGTACAGTGTGTCAAAAACAAACCCAGTGATATTGCAGAGAATACTGAAATGCTGTTTGTGTATTCACAGTTGCCAGTTCAGATAGGAGAGATTCACCTATGACAAGCTAATATGAAAATGTAGAAAGGCTGGGGGGCTTTATTATTGGCAAGCAATACTTTTATATTTCATTTATTATCAAGATGTTACTGAGTCACAGAATAATTGGTGCGAAAGCAACAACTTGTGTGAAAACAACATTGTTTTATGTTGGGATTTTCATACACATCTGGGAAGGCTTAGGTTTGCTCTTACACACACTGTACCAGCATTTTGTGCAACAAATATATAGATATATGTATTTTAAATAGAGTATTCCAGGGGAAACAATACAAGCAATAGAACTGCTGAAATGTCAGAAAAGTCGTGGTACCAGACTCCTGTAATGGCAGAAGTTGCCTCATTCTACAAAATGCAGTAACTCCTGATGAACACTTTAGAGTAATAGACAAAAAATATAGGTTTAAATATATTTTAAAAATTCATTTAGAACTTGTAACTATATGGAAGACCTTTGAGAATTGATCCAGATTTTTCCAAGTCAGAAGTCAAAAAGGCACTGGAAGTATTCGAATCGTTAACATTCAATAACTGACTTTTCTTTAGAATGTGTCCAAAGGAACTGATTCATTTAATTAAAGACTATGTTAATAATCACACTTATAAATTTGATTGATTACAGAAAACAGCCCCAGTAGGTTTGAGTACACCTGGGTTAGTGGAGGAGCTGAGCTGAGGAAGGAGACGTTTGCAGAAGGCTCTGTGCAGGCACTGTTCTCCTTTCTGGGCAGGAAATCTCACTTTTTATGTCTTTTACAGCCCAAGTTCAAACCTTGACAGCAATAACCTTCCAACTATATCTGCATGAATTGGATGTTGTGACTTCAATGAAAGACAATCTTGTGTGAGATTCTTTTGGTTACATTTCAAAGACTTATTCAAACTATATGAGGCTTTCTAAGAATGAAGCATAAAAGATCATTTTTACAGGCCCTGGTTCAAAAGAGCCCACAGGTCTAAGCATCCCATTGTAAGCCTGTGACTGGGCCTGTGCACAGAAATGAAATCTTAACATATTCTTTATAACAGGTATATTCTTATGTACTTTGCTAAAGCATGACTCTAAGAGTGGTAATTAAAGAGAAATATTTTTCATGAGGTAATGAAATCTCCTGTACAAAACTGGCAGGAGATTCATGCGTGAGGTTTCCTTTTTTTCTCAGTAGTCTATTCCCAAAATGTTACAGGATAAATACGGTGGGAGAATACGCTTAAAAGTTGTACAATGTGTATTCTGTTTGTAAGCTTCACAATGAAGATATTTTTCTCTCAATTAGATGCTATTTTCAGTTTTCCAAGAAGTTCTGCAAGATGTTAGGGGGATAAAACAGTTTTTGTCACATCATATGAAATAGATCATGAGCATGAAGTATCTGAACTAACCTTTTTAAAAACATCATTACTGCGGGTCAGCAAAGTTCAAGGATTCTTCAGATCAATCTTTTTCTGTTCGTGTGCAAGAGAAATTTAGGACAGAGTTTATTGTCGTGAATAAGAAATATTCTAAGAACCTAAGCTGCCAGAATCTCCAAAGTGCACACTGTAAACATTTCACTGCCTCAGTGACAGCTATGTGAGGATGCCTTGCTCATTATCCACAAAGAATATGTGGCACAGATGAGCTCAGAATGTAAATTTCTGAGGAAATGGAGAAAATATAATTCATTTTTCATGCAGAAATGTGGGATTTTATTTTTTTTTTCATGCTGAAAGGTTCATGGAAAATTAATTAGTAGAAATCTAACAAATATGTTGTGTTGGTAATGCTGTAAAAGTACTTTCCAACACCAAAGGAAATAAGAGAGGCTGCAGTCATTGAGGTTAAATGGAAAATGGGAGGAACAAATGGGCCCTCAATAGTAGCTGTTCATTATAGGATTTTTAAATAAATGACAGAAATTAGCAGAAATGTATAAAGAAGGAGACGCAGTTTACTGCAGTGTGGTGTGAAATGCTTTAACTGTGTTAAAATTCACCAGAGCTTCTGAAAATTTGTTAGCATTTTGAAATAGTTTTTCTAAAGGGAAAAAAGATGCACTCAGTGCATCTTCGTGAGCACTGTCACAGTTAAATGTCTGTGTGCACTTACCAAAACTACAGCCATTTCCATGACACATTTAATTTTCTTGAAAGATGAGGGATTTACTGCAGTGCAGAGAGAAGCCCGTTTGTTTACCAGTAGGTGAGATGGGGCAGGCGTGATTTAAGTTTCCCAAAACAATGAGAGGCTGGTTGGTATTTCTGGAGTCGTATCCATTATTTACATTGCTGGGCCGTGAGGGTATTTGCAGCAATGTCACACTAACCTCCATGAATTCTTGATTGAGGAATAAAAAATTAACAATATGGAGTGACGGGAACACGGGTGTACAGAGACAAGTGATTTTAGAGCAAGTGCAGTGTGGGCAGGCTGGGAACACAAACACACAGCCAGCATCTCAGAGCAGCATTTAGTGCTGGAGAGCTCCCACAGAGCATTAATTCCATGTAACCCCTGCCCTTCACACCACCCACAGAGCTGTGACTGGAGAGGAGCTTAATTTTTCCTCGGATTTCTGGATTTGCTGGGTTGTCTGAACTTCCCTCAGCCACGGAAACAAGATTCAGAGTGGTGTCTGAGCTGCAGTTTACCTCAGTGTATGGAGGAGCTGCTTGTCCCCTGTGCCTGACTGTGGCTATGGGGCTGCCTGAGTAAATTGGCAGAAAAGGGCACTGCTGGGGTGACAAACAGCCTGGAATCAGGGAAATCAAATGCCAGGTGACAGCCCCCTTTCATCAGCCTGAGATTAATGGTGATGTTTATTCAGAAGAACAAAAGTGGAAGCAGAACTCTTGTATGGTTTGTTTCTTAGTAACAGGTGAAGTAGAAATTGCCTGTGATGCCGAGGCTTGTGCTAAACGTCACCATTGTTTTGTGAACTCTGCCTGGTGGTCTGGGGGCCCCAGCCTTGGCTGCTCTGGTACAGGCCTTGGGTTAGTTTTTTGGTTGCTCATGGCACATCACCTGTTAACTTGTCTCATTTAAAGCAGTCACTTTCTTCAAAATTAAATAAATTTCAGGGGGAAAAATTGAGCCAACCTTGTACACACAGGTTACACACAACGGAGTTTTCCAGGGGCCAAAGCACACTGTGCTTTCCACGTGAGTGCAGAATTGTGTGTTCCTGATCCACTCTGGCTGCAATTTGGTGCATTACGTGTTGCTTCAGTGATGCTTTCATGTCCTTTTTATGTTAAAACAGTAACTTACCACTAAAATCTCCTTTAAGTGAAACTGAATTTACTTGTATTTTATATGGACGTGACTTGTCTCTCCAGAATGTGGTTGTTGGTGGGTTTTTGCTGGTTTATCATCTTGAACTGATGAAGCCCTGTAATGTTCCCTTGGCCTAAACAGGCAGAAGGGCCTGGCTCAGGGTTCACAAGCAGGAGAGCTTTCATCTACTTTAAGAGGGGTTTTCAACAAGACCTGATTTAGTATGAGGGCCTTCTGATCAAGAGTGTTTAAGGGGCACATTGTAATTGGAAAGCATTTGCATGGATTTCTTAAATTTTTTTAAATCAGTCACTGTACATAAATCCTGGAGCAGACAGCTTAAAGAAAAGCTGATTTATTTTTGAATATTTTTTGCATAGGGCAAAAGCTATTTTTTGTCTTTTTGCAAAAGACAAAGCTATTTCTGCAGGACCCTTGAGGGACCCCACTTGTTACTGCGTTTTGTTACATCGCTTAGATTGAAATCCTGAAATGTAGAGATTGTTATCTGTACATTACCCTGTTTTTTAACCACACCTTTAAAGCCAGAGGATCCTCTCATGAAGAGAATAGATGTTGCTTGTTGACAGTTTCTGCTTCCTAATTGAAGGCTTTTAGTAATGTCCGTATTTAAAGTACTTCACATAATTCATTGCACTATTTTCTTAGTGCCATAGGAAATTATAAGCATCTCTTGCTGTGATATTTCACTCCAAGGATTAAGACTCTATTCATATTCATAAATGTTAGGAATTCTAATAACTGTAGTGTCAGGGAGCTCTGGGCAGTGGTCAGAAGTGGCAGAGGAGGCTGAGAAGTTGGCTCCTGTACTCTGCTGAAAGTGTCCCTCTCTGAGGGAGAGTTTATGGGGGAAATTTCAAATCTATTGACTGTCCTGGTTCACGGGAGTGCAGGCTTGCAGCATTAAACACAGCCAAGAGACAGGTATAAACCTACCAATGATGAGAAATCAGGAGTGAAAGAATTTAAAATAGCTGGCATCTGGGTTTGAGACTGAGTGATACATCTCTTTTATTTTGTATGCCTATCAGTACTGAATAAACAACAGCTGTAGCTTAGAAACAGATGAGACTTTCTCTAAGGAAATGCTTCTGTTAAGGGCTTTTTACAGCCCTGCCACAGTTTAAATGGACTTTCAAGCTGTGCTGATGTTAAGTCCCCTGTTTGGGGCCAGGATGATGGAAGAATTGCTATCCATTTCCCAGCTACAGTGACTCTCTTGTTGTCAGAAGTTACATATTTTAAAATGTGCCTCAAAATTCTGCATTTTCTGACACACGGCACTTATGTTCTCTGATGCCTTTTGTAATTCATTTTGTAGCAACAGCCCCCAAATATAGTAAAAGTAGTTGAAAGGAAGTACTTTAGGTAGTTAAAACTTAACAATACTGCCCAAAAATCTTAAACTTCCCTGTGAGGGAAAGGGCCTGTGTATTGCTTTATGCTGGTGAAGTATTTTACTGGTCTCACAATAGTGATCTATCCCCAGTCCCTCTTTTAATGCACTTGCAAACGTGTTGTTGCAATGAGATTATTAAGAGGAGAGCGTTTATTTCAGTTTAGACATCAAACTACCCCAGGCCTCCTCCCTCCCAGCCATGAAGCTGCTGCCATCCCTACTGCCTGGAGTCCTTGGGAATGGATGTCTTACTCCTGTGCAGTTTTGCCACAAGAATCTCACACCAGGTTAACAGAACAACCAGCACTGAGTCCTCCCAGCAAAAAGATGGAAAAGTACTTGATTATTTCTACCTCGGTGTAACAGAGTGACATGAACTGGAGATGTACTCAGGCTGTGAATGTCAGGGATAAATAGGCAGCTTACAAATGGCACTGAAAGTGGTCTGTACTGCTGAGAGGAAAAAAGATTTGGTTTCTTATTGTTCTGCTGGCTTCGGGTTGATTTAAAAGAAAATGAGTGGCGTGTTTTGATGAGGATGATACAGAGTAATGGCTTTTGAAAGTGCAGGAGCTCTTTTCTTCAAATGTTTGCCTTTTAGACGGAATTTATTCGACTGGGCTGTTTAGTGTGGCTGGCTTTGCCTCAGCTGATACAGGGACAAGCAGGAGCAGCTCTGTCCTGTGCAGCACAGGCCGGTGGCACTAATGTGTCAGCATCTGTTCGCTACAGCAGAGGTGCAACGACCTTGCTGTATCATCATTAATTTCCCCCAAACAAACCACCCAGAACTAGTGCTGGTGGAAACAATTTGGAGTACATCAGCACATAGTCAAACTTGTTTAGTCTCTGACATTGATAGAGGGGTTGTTGCTTTTGTGACCCGGACTCATCAGGACAGCGAAGGCGGGGCCCTTGCCTTGCCCAGGGGCTGTGGACACGCTGGTCCCACCAGGGAGGCTCATCCCTGGGAAAGGTGGGAATGAGTGTCTTGGCTTGAGAAAACCTTGGCTGCCTTCACAGGCTTCACTTTAATCAGAATACATGGGAACACTGGCAAAGAGCTCAGTCTTCATTTCTGTGCCTCATGGCCTCGGAGCACAGACGGATCAATGATGGAGGAGGCAACACGTCCCCCTGGAATTTGGGAATTTGTGCATGTACCAGGCCAGTTCTTCAGCTCCTGGCAGCTGGTGACAGCACAGCCATGCTGATGGCAGTCACTCCAGGACCTGGCCCACACCTTGTGCTCCTTCCCACTGCTGTCCCTCAAACCCACACCCGGCTCCAAACAATCCCCTGAAAACTGGAGCGTGCAACGGTGCAGCTGCTGTTCTCAGGGGAATTTGTGTTCACAGAATGATTTATCTGGCAGGGGATCTCTGCTGGGATTCCTGCAGGTCAGAGCAGGTGGAGGGATCTGAGAGGCCACCGCTGTCCGTGGCCAGTGACCCTGTGGGGCCACCGGCACTGCCCCGTCTCACTGCCCAGCTCCTGCTCCAGCTGCCCTGGCTGCTCCTCACACACGTGTGGGTCTCAGAGCTGTCCTGCCGCGAGTGAGGGGCAGACACAACCCCTCTGTGTGCTTGAACTCCCTCCCTGAAAGGGAACGTAAATCCTTCCTTAGCCCCAGCTTTTGGCAACAGTGTAAATTGAAGGAATTTACAGAGCTATAATTAAATCACTTTGTCCCACAAGTTCTAATGATGGCAAATCAGATATATTTGTATAAAAATGAATTATTTATTAAGACAAATGAACAGATAAAAGATAACAGATGACAGATCTTAATCAGAATTGCTTACTACACAATATGAAACTAAAAGAACGGCTAGTAGATTATAGCATAACATTAAACAGTGCATTATAGAAATGTACTTATATTAAAAATAGCAAATGCAATAGTATTGATTAGGAGTCGAATGTAACTTACCACCAAAACAATGATAATGTACAGATTCCTTCACTCAACCCCTGGGGAGTGACCACAAAATAGGTGACCCTATCCACGGGAGAAACTCTACACTTTTCCAGGGAATGGTATAGAAGATTTCTACTTAGTGAAACTTTGCTGTGGCTTTTCTAGTTGTAAAGTGAGTGTCTGTCAGTCAGAAATTCAGCTTACCTTGTCAGATCTCCCTTCAAACGGTGGTGTTCACTGGCAGTTGGGAGATGCCAGACTGGTGTTCACCCAGTGGCGCCAAAATAACTCACCACAAAATAACTCACTACAAAATAACTGTTTTACTATAGCTTGTCCTGTCTGGGTTATCTGAGCAGTTAACAACAGATAAGCTTTCAGGGGGGTAAGATGTCCTGCTACACCTGTTTATGGTGGTGGCCACGGGCAGCATCACATTCCCATGACCTGGGAGCTGGGCAGGGCTGGGATATGTCCTTGTTTATGTGGTGGTCACTGGCAGCATCACGTTCCCATGACCTGGGCAGGCCTGGGAGCTGTCCCAGCTGTGGCAGTGCTGCTACCCAGCTCCTGTCCCCTGACAGAGGCCATGAGCCCTTGAGGAATCCACAGGTACTGGGGTGTCCCCTCCCAATTTGGGCACTGTCCCTTCTCTGGCCAGTGCTGCTGTGTGCAGGGGAGCCCAGGGCACAGGGCAGCAGCCAAAATTCATTCAACTGCTGGAAGTTTCCAGAGGTGTGGGTTTCCCGGGAGCTGCGAGCCGCGGGTCATCGTTAATGGAGTTACTGGGTTAAGTTCATCATAATGTTTGACCTCCTGTTTAGGAGGCTGATGGTGTGTGAACGCCTGGCTGCCACAGAGGAGTGATGGGGATGCAATTTTCGGGGCTAATGATTGTGCTGACCTGATGTCCTCATACAGCTGCTTTCTATTACTGTCGCTTAACTGGGACAGGGGAGGCTCGGGGGACCAGCTCTCTGTAATGAGCTGGCTGTGCAATTATGGCAGCTACTGCAGGACACCGGGGCTAAAGCTGTCCCATTTTTGCTTCATCATCTATTTTTATATTATTCTGGCATAATGTGGGCATTCCAAAAGATGCGGGTTTATTGCTCCTGGGTGAAATGGATAGTGCTAATAGTGCTGCTGGGTGTCGTGAGGCAGGGACGGCGAGGGAATTGTTTCATTGCTGGCTTTTCACTCTCTCCTCCTGCCTCAGTGTTCTGGAGTCCTATAAAATTATTGACACATGAAAAAAAAAATCACCAGAGATCTTTTTGTTTGTATTTATATTCCAGTTAATTTTTTTCCTTGGTAAATTAAGCAGGGAGCATTAATGTCATTTTTACCAGAATCCGTGGAAAAGCTTCGAGAGTTTGCTTGAAAATGCTTTGTTTACCTTGGATTTCAGATTTAGTTTATTGCAGTTGCACTCTGGTTCATGAACTTCTACCATCTAATCAGTGTGAAATCCCAGTTTCAGCTGACTTATGGAAATTGCTAAGGTTATTATAGGTTGCAGTGCAGGAGTACCTGTGGGTATTTTGCTAAAGGTGGGGATAAAGCAGGCTTGGGTTTACTTTTAAAAGGACAGAAAACAAAAACCATATGTAGAAAACCTGGGTATTTTTTGTGGTTTACTTATTATGTACTGAGGCTTTCTCTCATTATCTCATGATAATGGGATTTATTTCCAACATTAAAGAGGGGCCATTTGGTAAGTTCTGTATGGCTCAGGTTTCTTTGTAAAAGTGAGTTCTAATTTCAAAGAGAAAAACATGTTATTTTCCAACTACTTTGTACCAAACACAGCATCTTTCGTTAAATCATTGTATAAGATAGTTAAAACTTGTTTCAGGGATTGTTTTCCTTTTATTTACTTATTTGGCAGATTTTGTTCAAGTTACACTGCAGAAATTAAAAAAAGAGATGACAGACATGACTGAGATTTGATACATGAAGTGAACCATCCATGATAACTACTCCACATTTTGCAGACTGTTTTATATAGCAAATTTAGCTGAAAATTCTTAAACAGCTAATATTAACTGAGCATCACAAATATTATTAGGATGTAGTTAAAGGCGGATATTTTTCACTAGCTGCTAAAGCCATTGCCTTTTTGCTTACTGAGTTTACAGAAATGTGGAGTAATCTAATGCTGTTATCCATAGCAGTAAATAAACTGAGCAAAATTTAATTAAAGATACATATCTATGAAATATGAGTCTTGATTGCCCCTGTTCTCCCTTCAGCATATTCCATTCATGTATGTCTTTAATAGATTGGATTTTTTTAATGGGCAGTCATGTGTAGCAGCCACTGGACGTTCTGTTTATCCCCGTGGAAGCCCCCGAGGGCTGGTCCTGCAGGATATCCCAGGAGCTTCTCACGTGTGCTTCCAGGAGCAGCTGCTGAAGAGCAGCATTTTACCCTCATGGCTTCTGTGGGGTTGAGGGCTTTGCTTAAAAAAATAAAACCTGAGCTTTTAAAAATAAAGGTGTTTATTTTCATGTCCCAGGCAAAAGTCCATCTTAGAGTTCTCTTTTCTAGAGAGTCTCATTTTGGCCATCTTATTTATATTGTGAAGAGAGAAGTTGCTATAAACTAACCTCTTAAAGCCTTCAGAGCCCATTAAAAAAAAATATTTAGGATGTTAATTAAGAAAATTTAAGTTTAGAATTTAATCTGAGCATTAGTCAGTGCAATAGTGAGAACACAAATGAAAAAAAACCCAGCCTCCATGAGTTAACGTTTTTGGATCAAGTTCCACCTCCCTGATACTCAGCAACTTTGATGACCTTAAAGGATTGGGTATATAATGAATGTGCAGGGTTTCTTGGTAGTCTGAGTGTGGATGTAAAAGTTAATTTTCTTTTGCTCTCTGGGATTACTTTTAGAAATCAAGAAGGAGTTGAATGGAAACTGATGAATTAGCAAGAAGAACTGCTTTAGTAAGAAGGTGATCTCTCTTGCATGCATATTTTTCTATGCTTTTGATGGAGATATTTAAATATGTTTAAAGAATAATTTAGATTTATAGCTATATTTATCATGATTACTTCACTAAATTTGGCAAGATACATTAGAATTTCATGTTTCAAAGGCATAGTGCTATAGGAAGTGAAGTATTACGGTATGGTTTTGCTTATTTTTCTAATTTTGTCCACCCTAAAAGTGCCAGAGAGTACATTGCAGTATTGCTAAAGGGACAGGCTTGTGGGTTTGTTTGGTTTTTTCCCTTTTTTCCTCCCGTTCCAGTGCTGTTGTTGGCCCAGTGGTGTTACAGGTGATTGTTCACGTGGTGGAGTGCAGCGGGAGAGAAGGACACTCAGCACAGGCTGGAGCCTTTGCACCCTGACATGAAACCTCTCCAGCAGCTCAGATGCTGTTCAGAGGCCTGGCTTGGGAACCAGAACCAGAAAGATGTTCTGAACCCTGGGGAGCCAGGCTGGCCACTGCTCCAGGCAGGCAAAAGGGGGACAAGCCAGTGGGCAATCAATCTTACACCTGTCCTGACCCACAGGTGGATTCCCAATTTAATAAAAAGGTTGCAGCACAGCGATTATCAAACTGTAATTTTTAATACTGCCCGAGCTCAGCGAGACAAACCTTTAAAAGAAGAATTTCACATTTGTTCAGATAAACGCCAGGACATTCACAGAACCTTGTCAAGTGGCTGCCCTTGATCTCATCAGTGCAAATCCTGAGGAGTTCCCTTGTAGGGCTGGTTCAGCACTACTTAACCAGTGGGGCTGTTGGTGAGCAGAGAGTGTGGGGACACAGCCTCTCCCAGGATTGTCTGTCCATCAGATATTTACTGCCTGAAAAGAAATAAAATGAATTCTGTCTTGCCATAGACAATTCCAATGTCACTATTTCTAGGTTTATGTACTTTCTTTATGCTTAAAATCCTCTTTGCTTAATATTCTGAACAAATTTCTAATGTTCAAACTACAGGAGATAGTTTTCTTTAGCTTATTTTGAGTGTTTATTGAAGCTTTTTTTTTTTTTTAGTTCTGCTTCCATTTTTAAAATTTTTTTCTCTCATTCTATAGGAACCTGGGGAGGTGGAAAGATATTAACGATGAAAACTGGTATTTTTTTTTTTAAATGTACAGATTTCAGGTTGATGTGAGAAGCTGAAAAAAATTAAGATGCAAATATCTTTTTTAGGAAAATGAGTGACAGAGGAAGGGTCTCACACATGGATGAGATGGGACATTTCAGTGAAATGGTTGCTCACTGTCAGGCACATGATGAAAATCTTAGCTCAAAACATGTACCTTTCAATTTTTTCTTGCTTTTTTTTTTGTCTTTGAACTTTGACACAGGAAGTTTCCTGTATATTTAATACAAAATTGACATTAAATGAGCTTTCCAGTTTCATGTTTCAGGAGCTTTCTTCATTCAGGAAAGTTTCCTTTATTTCTTTCTGGTAAGGTGTTAACTTGAGATATTTAACAAATATAAATTATTTGCATTCTGGCTAAGAATGGCAAATATTGTCCTCTATTCATTCTGGAGAGGAAATAGAGATGCATCCACCCCAAGTTAAGACCTTTCTAAATGCTAAAAATAATAAACATAGTTTAAAAGACTCTTTTGGCAGTGTTTTCACAATATCTAAGTTTTTGTCAGTATTCAGGGATTCCTTATGTAAAATGGGAAGTTCTGAATTGAGGGCAACTTTCAGGAACCGCAAAAAAGCCGTTTTTAAGGCTGTTTCCTGTCAGTCACGTATAGCTTCTAGCACAAGAAGGATAAATTGCATCTTCCTTGAGAAAGTGCCATAAACCCATGGCTTTGCTATGTCACGGAGGGATTATGGTGAGACAGACAGGGAGCCCTCAGCTGAGCCGTGACTGCTCTTGGTGAAATTGCGGTGGTTCTAACCCGTCCGTGAAGTGTCAGGGGGACTGCAGGAGACAGGGAGTGGACATCATCCTTCACACAAATCATGGGGTCTTACTGCAGCAGGGGGATCTACAAAGGGAGCCCCAGCCTGGGAGAGAGAAATGAGCTGCTTGTGGCAGCACCTTGGCTGCACCCCAGTTCTCCTCCCTGCTCCTCCCCTGGCTTGTCCCACTCCCACATTCTGGAACAATTAACTTGTCATGGAGACCTCGTGGCAGGCACTTCCTCACCCAGCGTTGCCCGGGATGGGGCTGAATTAATTGGTTTTGTGGCTCGGCTGCAGATCTCAGCTCTGCCTAAGGAGCTTGAGACCTGGCAGTGCCTTCTCAGAGGATTTAATTGAGTGAGCACACTGTGACACAGACACTTCCTCAAAAGCCTACAGCAAAGAACGGCTTGGAACTGCAATTCTTTGTCATCCACGTTATACTGCTCCTGTGTCTTCATTCACTGACTTCTCAAACATGACAGAAGGTACAGCTGCTGGCCTAGGAATTACAAGCTTCAGGAACAGGGGAGAAGGGGTGAGGGGGAGGAAGAAATCAGTCATACAAATAGAATGTGTCTTATGTATCTTAATTCACTGCATTAAGATACATAAACTTAAATAAAAATTACTGTTAAAACTTTTAGCTAATTGTCAGGTCTTCATAGACTAACAATACTCAGCTCATTAATTTGGTGTTATTTGACCCATAATATTAAATTAATGTGTTTCACTGTTTATTAATGAAACATTGGCTTGAGGAATGTCATTATTTTAAATAGAAACACTCCATCTTTGTCTCCATTGGTATAGTGATGAGTACACTATTAAAGACCCTAATCCCTCTGGTATGAGGATCATTTTGCAGAGTTCCCAGAAATAACTCAGGATATGTTCATGTCCCTGTGTCCAGCCTGGGTGCAGATGTTTTCTCAGCTGTGTAGCTGGGGCTGCTGAAGTGTTTCACCAGGATAACTCTGGTGTGGCTGCCTGGCACCTTGCCCTGCTGTCCTGGGGTCAGATGGTGCTGCCCTGCTCGACATAATGCTCCTCTTAGCAGTGCCACTGTATTGAGTTATTTGTCATTTCATCTGATAATTTTTCATTAGTATGCTTGGCATAAGAGTGTGCTAATGAAATTTGATAAAAATGTAAAGCTGGGAGGAATTGCTAACACAGAGGAGCAGGATATGTTATCCAGGAAGAGATGGATGGTCTTGCAGATTGAAATAAAAGTGAATTAATGTTAGTAATACCAAGTAAAAGGTCATGCTTCTAGGAACTAACTGAAATTCAACTGCTGCACAGGGATTTATCAGACAATAACTTGGAGAAGAAAGATAGCGGCATAATATGTCCAGTGGTCCAGCTGACCACTGGATGGCTATAAACCAACATGAAGGTACAAAAATATAAAAGAGAAATATGGCCTTTGGACATGTAAGGTGAATTATTAAAATACAAGAGTAATTGCCTTGCAAGGCATTAGTGAGTCCTGGCTGGAATAGTCACATGGTTCAGTTCTACCCACATTACTTTTATGGCTGATAGAGAGAGAGAGAGAGAGGCACCTCTGACAGGGGGTTTGGAGCAGGATTTATGGTGGCTTCGGGGAAATCCACACCAAATTCTGGTGTTTAAGTTAAGACGGGTGTATTTTTGGTATATCCTCTACAATACATGGTTTTAGTCATTTGCCTCCAAGAAAGATATAATGAAATCGATATAAGCAGAGTGTAACTCTACTGAATCTGTTAGTAGAAAGACTTTGTGAGGGGACACTACCAGAGTGACCTCATGGAATGCCAGCAGGGAATGGGTGGGATGACTTTACATGTGGTTCATTTTGGAAAGGAAAAATAACTGCTAACACCAAAGAATATTGATGAAGAGAAATAGCATAAAAAGGCTGTTTATAAATAAATGGAATTTAAATAAGTTAAGTTCTGCTTGTGTGAGAAATTCTTGAACAGCTTCAAAAATCCCATTAGCGACAAAGACACACATTTCAAATAGAGCTGAACCTGGTTTTGAATCAGGCTAAATTAAATAACTGTTTGTGATTGCAGGTGCCGTGTTGTGATGTGACAGGAGTTCATTTCCATTCCTAAATTCCTCTGGAATAAGTTTTTGATGAATCCACAGATGCCTTCCATTGAACAGCAGCTCTGCACACAAATTGTCTCTGTTGCTCTGCAGGCTGAGCTCTGCTCAATAAACACTGTGCTCTCCTTCCCCTCCCCTCAGACAGGGTCATGGTTGGTCACTCCCTCTCCTGCTCCGAGGAGCTGGGGAGAATTGGTGATGTCCTTTGGAAGTGATGATTAACGGCAATATAAAGAAAGATCTATTTTCCTGTAGACAGAATTATAGCTAGGTGTCAGTCTGGAATTTGTGAGGAGATTATTAAGGGGTTTTCAACCTAGTAAAGTTGCGACAATATTGTGACATAAAGTTCTGACAAAGATTTTTGTTTTACAAACACGGTTTAACAGCCTTCAGTCTAATAACAGCTCATTAACTTCATGTGTGTTGCCTGACCTATAATATTAAAATATACGTGTCTTAAAGAGTTTAAGTTACTATAATATAAATGGCAAATTTATCTGTATTGCCTGAAGTGGATTTTATGCAATTTTTCTTAGTAGTTTGTATCTCCCTGGTGTGAGACACTGACCTTAACTGAGCTCAGGGTAACCCTTGAGTGGCAGAGAGAACTTCTTCTTGTTTGTGCTCAGTGCAGCTTTGGTTGCTGGAACTCAGCACTGGAGTTCCCACGTGGCCAACACCTGGACACCTGTGCCCAGCACTGTCCCTAGGGAGAAGGATCTGGCAAAGCTTCCTTTGTTACACTCCACATGGAATGTGGTCTTCAATCTCTGTTGCTTCCAGCGCTGTGGAACTGAATCAGTTTCTTTTCCAAGTGTGTCCTGGGAATTGTGTCTGTGTGTTGGAATAGCTTATCACTGCATGGCTCAACATCTTTGTTCAGAAACAAATTGAAAATTAGTAAAAGTAAAAACACATTTTTCCAGTTCTATTTTGATATGTTTCCTGAATTTTTGCCCGATATTCCTGAATTTTACTGTAGTCTTATAGCTGGTTTTGCCTTCTGATGTGCATGAGAGGTGAACAGTCTCAGTGTGAAAGACAGTTCTCTTCAGCTCTGTTCCCTCAAGCCATAACAACCAATTGATGTCAGTTACCTCAGAAGCCAATTAATCCCTCTCCTGTTTTGCTGGATCAATACTAATGCATTTTTCCTGTAATTTTCAGGTTTTGACATCGCTGGATGCCAGCAAAGCTGAGGTAGGAAATCCTGTCTTATACTGGGTGAATGCTAAACAGCTGTCTGTGCTTCTGAGAGAGGGGCCAGCTTGCTTACAGTTTTGGAGGTGAAAGTTTAAGTGAGTTCAAGATGGCATTTGTGCTGCTTCTGGTGCTTAATGAGCCAATCTTTGGAGTTCTGGTCGTGGTATAACAACATTTAAGCTCAGGAAGTCCTTCTAGGAAAGTTTTGTCACATGCAGGTCTCTCTGAAGATTTCCATGGCATCAAAACCATGCAGTGCAGAGGTTTGTTCAGTGTGTGTTTTATTTCCCACCCACACAAGGTGCAATCTGACCTTTCTGTGCCCTTCCATTTTTCTGCTTTGCTCCTCAGCCAAGCAGGTATTGTACCTGCTCCAGAGTGGGTTCTGGGGGTTGGCTTGTGCTCTGCCCGCCCCCAGACCTGGCTGGTGTCACTTTTCTGGTGCCACATGCCATGAGCTGTTTGAACATGAAAGAAAAATTTAATTTTGTGATGAGCTGCGTTCTTGTGGAATTCTGGACTGACATGGGCAATAAGGGATGTTGCCCACCTTGGATGCTTGACATTGCTGTATTTTAGTTTGATCATTTTGGACTCAGATTTATTCTGTCAGCTTTTCAATTGATGTGTGAGTACTTTATGTGCTCTGAACAGTCTAAAGGTGTTCCTAGAGGTGAAAATATTCTGATTATTGGAGTCTGTTTTGAATAGCCTATTGCTAAAGAAAAAATGGCAGTCCTTTGTGACCACAAATGTGTGGCATTTGCCTTTTCTGAACATTGCTGTTGAGCAAGTCACTGCACTTTTAATAACTGGCAGATATTTTTATTCGGGGCACAGTTCCTGACTCATTTAAATGTAATGTCAATTGGAAGCTCAGAGTGTTCCTCCATGAAACTGTTCTCGGACTCACAGTAGGGAATTTGTGATGTGCTCCAAAGCTAATGTTTAACTGTGACAAAATGTCTAGGTGACTCTAACTGCTGGAGTCAGATAAATTTTTAATATGAACCTTTGGTAAATTAAATTGCATTATTAAAGGGAATAGATAAACTGTGCTAGTTACTTTGAAGAACAAGAGCACGAGTTCACTCGCATACTGCAAAAGAATGAGATCATTCATTTTTATTTAGATTAAGACAGTAATATTAGTGTTCAATTTAGCTGGTCTGATTCAATTGCATACTTGGCTTGTCTCAGGGAGGTTCAGGAGTAGGATTTGTGTTTGTTTTTTCACTGTTGCACTGTTCAAATGTTTGATGCTCTTATATCAAGAGCCCACTAAGAAATAGTCATTTTCAGTTTCTTGGTTTGTAATGGGATTTGGGGAGCTGAGATTTGCCACTGTACAGGTGCTACTATTGACTTTGCTCCTTTATATAAAGTCTGTCTTCTTATTTATTTGTAAAATGTTCACATGTACTTTTTTATCTTGTGTGTGTAAAATTCTAAGACTATTACAATTTTATGGGTTGGTCAGTTGGGTTTCTTTGTTTGCTAGCATTTTTATAATTTGAAAACCTTGAGTTAACACATTTGGTTATGCTTTAAGAGCTTACCAGCTGACCTTTGTGCTACAGGGAAAATCCTAATGGAAGGTAAAAGGTAATTAAGTATTTTCTGGAATTGGGGCATTAACGTTGTTTGGAAATAGTCCAACTGAATTCAGTGGAGCAGCTCACAAAAATAGCAACTAAACAGGTAATACCCATGCAGAACTGGTTGCTGACTGTTTTAATTAGAGACAATTTTCAGCTTGAAGGAAAACACTCCTTTGACATAATGGCACACTTCCCAAGATTTCATCCTGAAACCTGCGCAGACATAGCAGTACAGGTCTGGTGCATTTTTGAGGCCTTCAGTAACTGTGTGGATGACACAGGCCCTGTGTTTTGCCTGATTTTATTTTATTTTGCTTTACTTCACTTTTGGGTCTTCATGGACAGTTCTGAGTAAGATACAACCCCAAATCCCCTTGTTCTGCCTTGCCTTTGTGTCATGTCTCATCTCATTAGAGCTCCTCCGTTGTTTGTCGTGCTTGTGTTGGAAGATCTCTAGTCTGCTTTTGAACACGAAAAGTACTTATGTTTGTTTTCTAAAATCTATTAGAACTGGTGCTTGGTTGTTCTTGAACTGTTGATCGAAACAGTCTTGCAATTTGTTTATTCCTTTTTCTTTGTTCTTGGGTGATATTACTGTGTTCCCTTACTAAATTTTGTATGAAGCCTGGATGAATACTTAGCATGTCTGTGTTCCTATTGAATGTTTTAGGAAGATACGATCTAGTTGGTTTTTTTCCCAAGTGCTTGTTGCCACATACCAGCTGTAGGGACAAGAGCATTTAGAGGAAGTTGTCAAGTGATCCCAAGACCTTCCTTCCATCTTTTAACACAAAGGGGCAACAAATAGTGACAGAGTCAAAGCTGTAGGCAGTGAAGCCTTCCAAGAAAAACTGCAAAATCTGCCCACACTGTGCTTTTAGTGTCATAGTCTTGTAAATATGCGAGTTATGCATCTTAAAAAGAATAACTTATGCATAGTAGTCAAATATGAAGATTTTAATCACAAGTTCCTCTGGTTTCTTGTTCAAACACATAACAGACCCTGTTAATGTCATTACAAAACGGGCCTGGGAACAGTCTCAAATACAGCTATAGCTGTAGCAGTTGCCATAACATGCACAATTAAATAAATTTTTCATGCAATCCTCTGGCAAAACAGTTTGAGGAATGACTTTTTTAAGTTCTGCTAACTTTATCTATTGCAGGTATATGGCATCTAGTCCTTATATTGCTTTTTGTATGTACATTTGTCCCACTAAAAGATGTCTCCTTCAGCAAACTATGACTTTCCAGAGTATTCTTCCTTGCAATTAGTAGTTAGTATAAATTATCTTTATGTCAGGGAAAGCATAATTTCTTTTCTTCTTTTTGAAACAAATGTTGTTACCAAAATAGAGCACAGAGAGCTTCTTGGAATTCCTATTTTCCCCTGCAGTATTTGAATAAATGATACAGAGAAGTTCAAGGCCTTCTTGTGAGAAGTGAGAGGTCATGTCTGATTGAAATACAAGTTCAGCATAACTGTGTGTTATCTCTCTGCCTGCTTTTATGGGACGAATGTCAAGGCAGCCTATTTTTTACTCTCATAAAGAAAAGGGTGCCTATATGTCTCAATGAAACGGAATCAAAATCAGCTCAAACCCCAAGGAGGTGTTTAAACCAGAGTTTACAGAAAACCTCAGAATAATAAGTAGAATATGGCACTATTGATAACAAAAGTGTAACTGATTTGTGCAGCGATCCGTAAGGCCCTTGATTATCAGGAAATGTCACTGTGAAGCCCCCCACTTCCCCTACATGAGGGAATAGGTCAGGCCTGGGGAGCAGCCCCGTTCGGAAAAGGCCAACACACGTATTCCCTTCATTCCCCCCTTGCTGCTCCTTGTGTGGGGTGGAGAGAGGAGACAAACCCTCTGACAGGGCAGACAATTGTCACTGATTTTTTTGTTGGTAAAACGTTCCTGAAAAGTCACGTCTGCTTGCAGAGCTGTGGCAGTAGGTTTGTGTGAGCGGTGTGAGCGATGCCTGCGCCAGGTGTGCAGAGCTGATACGGCCTGGAGGCCACGTGCAGCCTTTGCGCTGGCCGATATGATGGCCTGTTTGCCTTGCACTAATGCCTGGGGGCCCCAGGGGGAGTCCCAGCCCCTCAGGCTGTGCACAGGCTTGTGCTGCACACTGTGCCCTGTGTCTGGTGCGCTCGTGGAGGTGACACAAGAACGGCCTCGCGGGAAATGAGAGAAGTCCTGTGGCAGGGCAGCGGCAGAGCTGGGGGCTGCACTGCCGGCAGGGCCATACCTGCTTGTTTTCCTGCTTTTAATGCCAAGGTGAACTAATTCGTTTTGGAAAAGGAGTCAGTTAATGCGTGTGTGTAAACTGATAGCAGAGCTTGCTCAGAAAATACTCCTCTGCCAGTATTGTTCTACTGTTCCTGCTTTGATAGTTTGCACTCTGCTCTCTTCCTTACAATTCTTTCTGCTAGTGTATGAGTAATTTTTAAATCCTGTTGGCTGTCTGACTGATTTCTATGGGAATACTATGATATCAATGGGAACTTTATACGGGGAAACATGAATGCTTGGTTGGATGCTGTCAGGGTAAATTGCAGGTGCTGTATCAAAACCCCACGGTAGATACAAACGTGTCACTCCGTCTTCCTCGACTCCCTGTCCTACTTTGCTCTCCTAAGCACACTTAACATGCAAGGACCTCGTGTGCCATCACTGCAGGGGACGTGTGTGCTCAGGACAGGAGACATTTCCATTTCTATTTTCAGGTTGTTTTTCAGGATGAGTGAGTGGATTACAGCTTCTCCCTGTTCTGATGCATCAATACTTTGCATCAGCTGTGGCATTTGATTGAAACTGGGCACTGTTAATCCTATCCAGCTCTATATTCCCTCTTCCCTACAAGGGGAATGAGGCATGGAGTGGTCAATCATGAGGACTAATAAAGACTTGATATTAATATTTTTTTGATGTTTATGTCTTAAATTTATTTAGTGCAAGAAAATACTTGCATTTTTAAAAACTACATATAGCATAAAAATTATTATTATTTTAAGGGTTTTATAGCCCCTGTAGTTTGTAATAAGACTTTAGAATTTTTCAAGAGGATAATTATTGCAGTAAGATTGCAATTTTTGCTTGATCTATTGAAATTGCTTCAGATTTGGCTAAATCATAAGCTGCCACAAATTGTGCATAAAGGGGTATCAGTAATTTAAAAAAAGATAATTTCAATAAATTGATAATGCTGTATTATAGAACTATATAATTATATAATTTCAAGTGTAAAATCAAGAATTACGTGTTAAAATTATTTTTACTAGTCAAGCTTTTGGAACTGAACAGTTATAACCGTGCAGAAGCTGTGATTTTGATGTGCCTGAAGAAATTACCACTAAAAAGTATTTTACAATCACATGAGCCCAGCAAGGGGCTGAACCCCCGCTGAAAGGTGTCTCTGGGTGACTCAGTGTCACACACAAATCCTGCTGAGCACCTCCCTGTGCCTTCAGACACCCCATGAGCTCCTGATGGGCAGTGACGGGAACTCCCAGCTGTAGCAATTATCCTGACAAGTTAATATGGACATTCCAACTGTGGCAGAAAGGACATTCATGGCAGTGCGTGCCTGCGGGGTGACCCCTGGACGTGACTGGGGTGCATCCCCCTCTGAACACATCAGATACCTGCCCTCATCAGGATTTGATAGATTCCCCTCCAACTTTTATGACCAAAGGCAGGATCCTGACTGCCTTTTATAGGTTTGAGTTTTAACCACATTAGTTACATACATATGTATAAAAACTGTACAAAATGGATAGAAAAGAATTATAAAAAGTTTTCATCCATTTTTTACTTGAGCACGAGTTTCTAGGGTTGTGCTCCTTCAATCTGAAATCCTGTGCAGTAATTTTAAGCTGTGCGCTGTGAGAGACAGTCTTGCAGTAGCTGCTACTGTAAAACCTAATTTGCTGCATAAAATATGAGAGCTATAGTGAAATATGAGCCTGGAGAGCAACTCTTTTGATCTTGAGTAGTCAAAAGGTTGGCATGTATAATGGTATGAAAATAAATGATGTCAAAACTGTAGGATATAATTTATGGTTTGGGGACTACTTTACTCATGGAAGCAGAAGCTTCTACCACTGGAAAGCAAGTAGTTCAACAAAAGATAATGAATGGAAATTACAAACTTTCATAAACCCCCAGATATATTGAATCATGCAATATGTCAGTTTAGACACAACCAGTTGTCTAATTTACTGATTATATATTATAAAATAGAACATTTATAAAATATATATGCTTGGAACTTGACCCTCATTTTGTATTTCTTTTAATAAGTACTAGGCATTAATTGTCATCCAGTTTGGCAACGACCTGGACACATAAATTATCTTTACTCAGTTCAAATGACAAAAACTTGGATCTTGTAAGCTCTTAAGAAGGTGCTTTTCCATCTGTCCTAGCACAGTCTGAAGGGTACCCAGGTGTGTCATGGTGCTCCTAGGAGAGGGATTGAAAAACAAGGTCATAATGTTTGTTGACTGAAATCTTTATGGCTATGATGCCATGTGGATTCTTGTGTGTGGCTCCGGTAGCTGAGCCCCTACATGGGCTTTAGAATTGGTTTGGTTTTTTTTTTTCAGTGTGTATAAAAAAATTGATCCATGGACTAATTCAGTTACATCAATTTTCTTCATTCAAAGTTGCATAATGTTCCCTAGTAAAGTCTCAATATCTGGAAACAGTCTTTTAAGCAGGTTTGGGGTTTTGTTTGCTTGGTTTTGGAGAGGTTTTTCGAGCCTCTGTCTTTCTTTTGAGCTCTGCTTCGTGAAGTTTCCATAGGCTTTTCTTTTGTCCTGTTCTCACTCCAATGGTGCTCAGCCCCTCTGGTCAGGACTGCAGGGCTGTGGGACAGGGTGGGACCCAAATCTGGCGTGGTGCTGGGATTTGATGTCACTGCACTTTGGAGGGGAAGTGTTTGCACCCAGATCTCTGCTGCTGATGTGGCTGTTTGACCACTGAGCCTGAAACTGAAATTTTCCTCCAAGGATCTAAAGATTGCTTCACCAAGAGCAACATCCCGCCCCCCCCCCCCCCCCAAAATCTGTTTGACTTCTGAAGATAATTAGATTTAACAATGACAACTGTGAATGGTCCTGTATGCCTTTTCTGTGTGGGTATATATAAACACACACATATTTATGAATATGTGTCTCCAGCGCATCAGTAATTTGATAGCAACAGAAGTGAATACAAGCTCGTCTCACTAAAGGGTTAGTACTGACTTGAATGTGGACTTTGTTTATTGATTCTGTTTTGTACTTTAATTCTATGTCCTCTTGCTGAATGTTGTGAGTTTTCACTGCCTCTAGGAGCAGCTGAACATGTTTTGATGAGGGTTTTAAAGGCGCTGTATTAATCACACTTTTCTCAGTCCCTCTGTTGTGGATTTCAAGAGTATCATACTGTCACAGCTCTAGATGTGCCATATTGATCTTCATGATTAAATCAGCCAAAGGAAACTTGATTTCTGAGGGAAAACTTAATACTCTCAAAGCCCAAATGTCTCCTAAATATTTATAGGCTAAGAAAGTTGATCAAATACCTTTGTTCTCTGATTATTACAGTGAGCAGCAACACTTAGTTCAGATTCTCATTATACTGATGTGATGTAGTAATATATAAATGCCTGTGTATGTGTTTTCAATCATGTGAATACGCAGAGGTAACTTTTTTTCCTCTATCTTGGCAAGGCAAGAAGATAAATAGGTGAAAATGTGTATGTGTTTAAGCGATAAAGTTGGTTTAATGGTTCTTGGGGAAAAATTTCCTGTGGTACATAGAGTAGTGACTTGATTGAACAGGACAGAATCATGCAGTTCAATTAATGTGCAAATATGTGTTCACTGAACTTTCATTCCATTTATCACATGGACATGGAAATAGGGTCATTTTTTATCTCTGTATTATGTATATGACATCTTAGTTTGCTTCTTGCATGCTGCTCTGGGAAAAATAGCAATGTGGCACACCACAGGCAAAAAGAATTGGAGATAAATTCCTTAGCTGTCACAAACATATTTAAGTAGATCTTTGTTTGAAGATAAATCTCTTCCTTCTGCAAGGACTAACATTCAGAAGGCCTTTGCATGCTCTTCCCATTAAAATTGTTTGCGTTTCTTGGCTGTATGCTGGGAAAAATCATGGGCAACAATTGTCATGTTTATGAAGTACATCATTAACAAAAGAAGTGTACTCACAGAAAAACATCAAAAGGAAGTTTTAGTTGAAAATAGATTAGTATTCACCCTTGGCTGTCTAAAATATGGAGCCAGGTATTTTCAAAGTAACTTTTTTGGTTCTTTCAAAGGTTTTCTTCCATCCTCAGGCCTAGTGACATTTTTTGGGGGACTGTTCTCTTTCCTTTGACTAATCATTCTAAATCAGGTTAGCAAGAGTACAGCTGGTTATTCAGTTTATACACTGAAAATTCTGTTACTGGAAAGCAGAGTGGATAAACTTCTTCCTTTTATTTTATTTCTATAATTGGTGAAAAAAAATTTTCTCGTGATATTGAAGGACTATAATTCACAACAGCAAGTGAAGAAGATGAAATTTTATAGGTACAATGTAAAATAATGGGATAAAAATTCCTTTCCTAGGTACCTATAAGAATACAGAATTGTGGTTAACGTTTTCATTGTTCTGTTTCATTGAGAGTCTAAAGTAAAGACCTTTCGGCTGACATGGGCAGCTGTATAAATTAAAGAGTCGCTGAATTCCACATGGAATTGTAGTATTTGCAGGCAAAGCTTCTAACCTTTAAACAAACCACAGGCCAAGTTCTCTGCCATGTAAATTGGCAGAGCTTCATAAACTTTAATGGAGCTGGGCCTTAATGGAACTGTGCCAGGTTTTAAGAGCAGTGAATGTGATCTCAATTTAGGTAGAAGGTGGCAGACGCTGAGGAATAGAAAGAGGAGTTTAAATTGTTAATAACCAGTTCCCGCACGTCACTGTTAGACAGAAAAAGGTCTCACTGGCCTGGGGACTGCAGTGTCTGGTCAAAAAAGATATTTTTCCAGCATGTATTTACTTTAGAGTTTTGATTAATGTGTAAAAATGCAGAAAAGACTGAATTTCTTATTAAGTCTTGTACTGCTGCTTAACATTGTGCACAAAACTTTTGGCAAAAGTTTATGAATGAAATGTGAGTAGTTTGGAGCAAACAAACCATAGGCTGCACTGCAGCACAAATGGGATTTAGTTTTCCATCAGTACAAACACACTGATTCAGCAGTTACAGAGCATTAGGGGTTTATGTTTAGGGGAAATAATGTGTTTATGAAAGATAGATGTAAGATCTACTCACAAATGAAGCAGTTGTGAGCCAAAGAGCATTTTGGTTTGGGACCTCTGCACTAGGAGGTTGTGGAAGGGTGCTGCTGCCCTTTCACATTGTACATTTAAATAAAAAGTTTACTCAGCAGCAGAGGTGAACAGCCAGAATTATGAGGGGCTGTTTGGGGCAGTGTGTGTTTGGTTTATTCTTTTGACTGAAGTACTAAATATTTTGCTTTCCCAGTCATGTTTAACAGCCACCAACAGTGGTGCAGTTTCCTATCCTGCAAAAACCCAGGGAGGGTCTGAGGGGATTTAAAACTGGAGTGGCTGTTTGGAGAAATGTTCCTATTGCTGTAATAGGGGCAAAGAAATAGAAGTGTTGTCCTCTGGCTCCTGTTTTTCGTAAGGTAGATACTGGGAAGGTGAAGAGTAGGACCTGTATTGGTGTCTCTGCTTCAGGGGGAACAGGGAGAGAAGCCACTGCCCAGCCTTGCAGAGGTGAAGAAAATAGGTGAGCACACTTGGGAGAGACTGTCCTGTGCTGGAGCAACTTGGGGAGCTGAGAAAAAAATGGGTGAAATAGATCCTTGGGTCCTCCTCAGTAATGGCAACTTTGAAGAAGGATCAACAAGGCATAGCCAAAATATTTCCTTTTCTTGAGTTTTCTCGGAGGTTGTAATTAAAATATTTCTATTGTGGGTGAAGCAGGTCTGTGCTTTGGGAAGCTCTGCATCTTTCACCTTATGAAAGGGCAAAGGACAGAGACTGCCCAGGGTGTGTAGTAGCTTGTTGAGGCATTCTTTTTCCTCAGCAGTTCCACATTTCTTTGCCATTGAAACATGATTTCAATTTCTGGTGTGATAAAGAGTTTCCATTTACTTGTAGTCTGGAAGTGATTTATTCACACTATAATGAATTATTCGCATTTGATGAATTATTTGCTGAATGACTAAAATGTTCTCCTAACCAAAGGATGCTGTCTGTTGGATTGGGAGTTTATGATTTTGAGACAAGGCTGAAGTCTTCAGAATCATCTTTACAGGGTTTCTGTAACAGAGTAACTCCCAGCAGTTGGTTTGAAAATTGCTCTTCCTCGCTGTATCTCATTTTCTTCCTTAGTGCCCTTTGTTCCCAGAGGACACAGTGAATGTTGTCCTGAGTAGGATTTGAAGAAATTCAGAGTAGATTCCAAACCATCTAGAGAAGCTCAGAGAGTTCAATCTTTAAAATTCGATTACTTTTATGCAGGCTTTGCATTCTTAGGCTTCAAACACAACAAGAGAATTTCTTTCCTGCCCTGGATTCAGTGAATGTTTTTTACTGTATCTTCTCTGGGGAGGCAAAGCAGCTCCCAGCTGAACAGCTCTTCACATTCAGCATGACTTCTGAAAACATGAAATTGAAAACAGCATCGTGTTTGAGCTCTAGATGATTTATTCTGACAAATAACACAAGGGCATCTACAGATAAACACAGATGATTACATGTTGGTAAAGCCACCGATTGTCAAGAGACCAGAATAATGTTCTAGGAGGAAATATCTGTGGTGTTTAATGAATTTTGAAGCATCACTACAAAAATCTGTGCTACTAAACTGCATTTCAAATCGATACCAAGAATGTGCTGAATTTATAAAGTCTCTGTTCTAAGAACTGAGTTATGTTCATTAGTTCAGTTTGTCTTGCATGGGCTTACCCCAAGAAGGCAATTGAATACAGGTTGTACTTTTCAGAAGAGGAGCCCAATAGCAGATTAAGGGCCTAGATTTAGATAAACAGAGAGCTGAACTAAGCATGCAGACTAATTTAAGCCTGTTAAACTTTTAATAAATAGTGTACTTATTTTAGTATGGATGATATATCAAACTATGATTCTGCTCAGGGCAGTGTTTTAGTAGAGGTGCTACAGAAAGAATAGTTAATAGCAGTGACAAATATTCCTGAATGTGGCTGTAACTATCAGAAATTTTGAGTTATGGCTCTTTACTTAACCCTTTAAATACTAAATTAAAGAAGCCATAGGGAGTGGTCAAATGTGTCTTTTTAAATAACTACAAGTGCACTATAGGAGAGAGAATATAAAAATTTAGAATCCATATGAGGCATTAATTCAGCTTCTTGTCCCACAGGTGATGTGGTCCCTAATTCATTATCACCCACAGCCCATCCCTCTGGGATGCTCTGCTATAAGGAGCAGTTGAACTTCCAGAACTTCCACATGAACTTCCAGACTGCAAAACTGCATCTGGCAACTCTCTGATCTCTTAGTGTAGACTGAGCAGGACTGACGATATGAAAAATTGAAATATTTGGTTTATGTCACTAAACAGTTTCAAGCAAAAACAAACAAACAAAAAAACCAAACAAAAAGAAAATAAAAAATCCCTTTTGCCTTTTATAAAATGATGTAAAGTGAAGACATATGATTGCATTTTGATTAAAAGTAATTACAAGTAACCTTAATTAGCTCCTGATCCCATGAGTTTAGAGGAATGCTCTATTTAAAATGAAGTAATATAAAAAATTAATACTTACATAATGAACAAGAATGTATTTTCCTTCATGCTTTCCTCATGTTTAAATATAGAGAACTCTGAAACAATAAATCAGATACAAAATGCCTGGAAGAACACTGGAACCATTAGGAACCTTATTGTCATCGTTCCCATAACTGATTTTAAACATGGCATTTTCATGGATAGGTAACCATTTACTTTCTACATGAGTTGCTGTGATAAGAATTTATTACAGGACCTCAGGGAAATGTTGTTACATCTATTAAAAAAAAGTTACCATTAATTTTGTAGAATTAGAACATCGATTTAATTTGGCCTCCTTTAATTGATGTTAGGCAGCTTGGGAACGGATGTCCTCACTTTGTAAATGCACTTAATCACTTCTTGCTACAAAAGCTCGAACGTAATTTTTCCAATCAGAGCTGACAGTTGTAGGGTTAAAGCTCAACACTAATAAATTCACATGGACTAGATACTGCACTGCCTGCTATCCTTCTTCAAAATACTTACAGTGCAAAGCAACTCTGAATAATTTTAATTAGATAATCTCACTAAGCGTTCTTTTTCTAAATAAATTTTATTTGCTCCTGTTAGCACAGTAATTTAATTTGCTGGTGTTTCTCTTCATGGCAAAAAAAAAAATCCTCCTGTGCTCATAGGGCTGTCAGCTGGCACAGGGCACAGCAGTTGTGTCCGTGGGCAGAGGGCCTGGAATTCAGTAGCACTTTGGGTGTCATTTCTGAGGGCAGAGAGGGTTTAGCAGCCTCTGGACAAAGGCACTGCCAGGGTAAAAGTCAGGCAGTTCCCAAAAGCAAATATCAACACGCTCGGGTTAATGGTGGCGCTGTAAGGGAGTGATATGGAAATCATTAAAAATTAGTCTACTCATTCTCATTTGTGGTAGCTCTTCAACCTTTCACATTTCGTTTGGAGAACAAAAATAGGCTTGTGTGTGAAGTGTTTTAATGGTTTATTCCTGATGATTTGTCGTTGCTGCAATCATCGCTTTCCCTGGAGATCGTGGCCCAAGTAAGAACGAGATGTTGGTTGGGGGAAGAAATAAGAACTCCAGAAGTCCTGTTACTCTAAAAACCACTTTGCATTGAAGTGATTTCCCCTCTCATTATTAGCCTTGTTTACAATTTCCTTGGCCCCTGGTAGGAGCAGGGGGATAAGAGAGCAAAAAGTCCTTTTGTCTTGGAAAATCTCCTCAAATAGTCAAAAACTGAGATTTTCACCACCAGCGAAGGGCTACTAAAACTAATAAATGCCTGTGGCAGCTTTTCAGGCTAATATATAACCCAGTTTTTTCTCTACCACTAGTGGAGAATGCTCTGGTCATCCCTCCTGGATGCCCTGCTGCTGCTTCAGCTGCACTGCTCAAACACGAGGGTTGGGCTTTTCTACTCGGCTCTCTGTGGGATTTACTCACCCTGTGGAAGAGAAAGGTGATCTCTCAAGTAGCTGTGACTTTCTGTGTGTATTTCAGTAGACTTTCTAAATTCCGTAAACTGAAGTATAGGTTGGCGCTGGGAGCTCATCAAAATGCCAAGCTCAATTCTCCCCTGAGTTCTCACCAAAAAAACGAGGTGGGCAGATTAGAGTAAATTTGTGAAAAGCAAAAACACGTTTAATAATTCAAAATTGGATGAATGATTAACTAAGCAGACCTTGAAGCTGAGGCCTTTCAAAGACATAACAACAGAAAATGACCAGGTACATGACTGTTCTATGGATTTTCTCTTTTCCATTTAGGCTTCAGAAACTTTATTTGTATCCAAGGACAAAATTAGTTGGGTTTTCAGTTCAGTGACTTGAAGCCTACTCTGTAAACATATAGCAGAGGGAAACTTCTAATTGTACTTTTTCTTTTAGAATTGCTTGTTTTCTTAGTCAAATAATAATTTTTCATAAAAGTATTGTAAAATTTGTATTTTCCTGCTTTAAGGAAGGAAAACAAGTTGTTTCAGCTTTATGAATGGGAATAAGCAGCCTTATTCCCTGAGTGATCGTAACACATCTCAGGTAAATGCATTACCAGGCACTTTTTAATTACGAATGTAAACTACTAAATAGATCAAATCAATGTGAAAATTGGCTTGCTATGTAATTAGGGTGTGTTTTGTCTTTTCACCATTGAGATTTTCATTCAAATTTTTGAACATATTGACCACTGTCAAATTTATCACTCTTCCTTTCCCAATTTGCTTTTCACACATAACTTTGAATGTTCTCACTTGTCTAGGACTGCAGATAAGCTCTTCTGATGAGTGAAGGAATGAAGCAGCTGATGTTTTAAATGCATAGATATTTTCCTTTCAAAGAGGAGGATTAGGGAAAGACTTTTAATCCAAATCCTGTTGATCCAGACCAGGCAGTGTGGTGTCCATAACTGATGGGTTGAGGACAGAGGTTCAGTTTTCTCTGAAATATTCCAACACTGAAGGTTTAGAAGCTGAGAGGAGCAATGGGCATAATTCTCTGTGCTATGCACATGGTTGAAAGCAGCATTTATTTATGATCTCTCATTTAATGGAACTTCTAATGGGATGGAGGGGAGGCTTTCCCTTGCACATGGCACACTTGTGTATCCTGTCAGCATCACCCCTTCACACAGGACACAATCTGATTTAATCAGTTCCCTAACTTGGATAGCTAATTTCCAAGGAAAATGCAAACCATGAAGTTCGTATTGGTCTTTTTTGCACCCAGTGTATTTAAAAGATGTATGTAAGTACAGTGTAAGTACTAAACACCTACTCTTTAAGCCCTGGTATTTCCATAAATGTGTATTTTGTGTAGTTCCCTAATTTTGACCTGTGTGTTAGGAAGTTGTTGTATCAACTTTCCTGTGCCAGTGAGAGAGCACTGTTAATTTTAATACAAACCTGTTATTTCCTTCAAGGGCAGGGAGTTTTCAACACTGTAAAATTAAGATCATGGTTCTGTCACTCTCACCTGAAGTATCTGCTTTACACAGTATTCTGAGACAACTTACCCTACTGTGTATTGCTTAGAGCTCTCAAAAATCAGTTTAAAGTACATTCCTGTATTGATCTGATTTAATACAGGAGTGTACTGGGATATCATCACTGTAAAATCTATCCTGGGGCTTTTATTTAATTGGATTTGCAAAGTCTGCATTTCTCCGGGCTGACATTTCTATTTTTATTCTAAATATTTATCTTTGGAGTCAGTATCTTTCACTGACCGTTTCACTGATGAAATTGAGGACAGTTGGGATCCTGTTGTTGACATTTGTATTTAACCCATGACTTTTTGAAGGAAATTCATTAGTGAATATACAGTTTCTAGCAGTTCATTTTACTTTTTTTTTAATCATGCAGTAAGGCCACCTCTCCTACATGCGCAGCCAACTGTTTATTGCCGTTTTTAATGAGCTACAGCACCTTTGGGGAAGCTCATCCCGAGGGTCAGCTGCAAGCACAAGCAAACCAGGTACTTCCAAGGGCTGTAAACTGATGAGGGCAGCAAAATCCCAGGCTCAGGCCAGTCAGAACTTTGCTGGTGCTCCCTGCCTCGAGCTCCCTCGCCCTGCGGTGATGGCAGAGCAGCTCGGCAGCCAGAGCCTGGTGGAGAGGCCTGGAGCACTGCAGTGGGCCAGTGCACCTCCAGCCCTGTTCCCTTCTGGTCCCCAGCTCTGTCCTTCCTGCGAGGACAGGAGGCTGCAGAGATAATCCACCCCTCTTGATGCAATGCAGGGCTTGCTGGCAGATGCTGGTGTCAGCCCACACTTCCCATTTTGCTTGGCTTTCCCAGGCTCAGATGTGCAGATGCTTGTCTTTCACATGGGCAGTCACAGAGAAAGACACAGGCAGCAGGATCGTGGTATTTTCCAGAGACAGGCAGCATTTGCTCACTTTCCTGAGGGGAAAAAAATGTTTGATGAAGCCATTCTGCCAAAGGTGTGAAACAGAATTTGTCTCTCTTGAAGTGAAATTTTGAAATGCTTTTTGTTGATTCCACAAAAGCCTGATGATTGTGTTCCTGTTGCTCCTGCTGTGTGTTCTCAGGGAAGAGTAGGCAAACCTGGGCTCCTGATGGGGACAGGTGTCACCTCTAAGCAGAAAGTGGGTTTGCAGCCATCCCCTGTTCCCTCCTGGAAAGTTTCAGAGTTCTTAATCACCCTGCCCCTGATTAACATTGTGACACATTTGGCAGGAGCAGAGGGGAAGCAGAGCAAGAGCCCCTGGAGGTTTCCTCCTGCACCAGCCGTAAGGATCTGCCCCATCCCACCCTGCTCCCACCAGGCAGTGCCTGCTGCTGCCCAGGACTGGGCTGTTCCCAGCTCACCTGGGAGCCTGCCTTGGGTGAACTGCAATGTCAGGCTCTTGGATCAAGTGGGAAATGCAATATTTTCACATGGTTCCCTTTAAATACCCACCCCGGTGCCTGTGGCTGCAGCAGTGAGCTGATGGGCTCCTCACACCAAAACACACAGGACTTGGACTGGGTCCTAACGTATCTTGCAAACGTAGGTACCTTTTAGCTCTGAGAAATCGGAGGCTTGAGAATTAAATTCCCAGTTCTTAGATCCTGGCTATCCCTGTGGAGTCCCTGAAGAGTGATTTTCCTGGAGTTCTTCCCTTAGCTCTCTGAAGCAGAGGGGAAGACAGCTGGGTTCTCTGCTTTAATTAGACTAAGGAAGCTGCTCATAAAAGATTGGAAAAGAGAGCAGGAATCATCCAGCCTCCTAGTGGAAATGCTGCATGAATAATGTTGGGAGGGAGTCAGTGACTCCGAATAGTTAAATAAGCCACAGTTGTCAGTTGGTTTTTTCCCCTTCTTTGCAAATTTCCCTGGTAACAGTCAGGCAAGAATCTGGTGATTCAGAACCTGGTTCCATTTATTTGGTTGAAAAATGATAAGGATCGTAAATATTTCAGAGGAATCTGTGGTAAGTCTCCTCTAGTGTGACTCATAAGGATTTGGATTATTACGATGAAAACATTTGTAAAGTTATTGTGTTTCTTTTCATCGAGAAATGTTCACTTGTGAATCCATGCTAGGACTGTGTTTCCCACTGCTTATCTTAATTTCTCCAGGGTTTAAAGTGTTAGTCACCATATCAGGGCACTAAAACGGTGCCAGTGGAGGGATGGCAGCATGTAAAATGAATGCCAATATTCACACCGTGGATTGACTGACAATATTAGCATCAGGCAGCTCTTGGCAGAAATAGAAATTGCTATTGCATTCACCAAAAAAAATATAAAAAAAGCAAGTAGGTTCTTAATATCTAATATCTATTTCATTCACAATTTAATACAACTTCTGGGGTGACTGAGGGGATGAACATAGATATATAAATAAATAAAGGAGGAGACATTAATAAAATATTCGCCCCAGCATTTCTTTCAGCAAACGAATAAAAAATATTATTTTTGATCTTTTGGGAAAACACTAGAGTTAAGTTATGGTGCCATACAGTGGACCAGCATAACAAGTCCAAGTTTTTTACCTGGTATTTAAAGTGTAACTCTGTTTTGGGGAGAGAGTTAAATGAATTCAGCCTGCTGAGGTGTCAGACGTTGATCCTTCACCCACTAAGTGTTTGTCAGAGCCCTGAGAAGGAGCAGTGTTTTCATTATGGTATTCATGTTATTGTGCACTGGCTGCATCTATAAATTGCTTCTCAAAAGTGAAAAGGCTCTACAGACAGAACAAGCTCCCAGTTAATGCAGTGCTTTCCCAGTGGAACCAATTCAGGAGCAGAGGAGAGAGAATTACAGCACGTGTTCAGCTCTGCGTTCCCCAGTGCTCTGTCCAAGCCAGACCGTGGGGTTCACCTGCTTTAGGATCCGCTGTATCCCTGACATTCCCACAGTGGTCCTGTGAGTTGCTTCCTGGGGGACTGAAGCACTCCCCTAAACAATCTCTGTGATTGTGTTAAAATTTGCTATAGTTGAGCCTAAAACCAATTTCTCTTCTGAAGGCTGGAAGCTCCTTTAAAGTCTTGCTCCAAAAAAAAATAAGTCTCCATCCTTCTCTCCCTATTCTTTCAGAAACTCTTCTAAATCAAGTTAATGAAGGTAATCTGGATATTAAGAGCTCTATCTGTTATATAAATATAGCCTGTTAGAAAATTATTGATTATAATTTTTCTGCCTTGCAATGCTGTGTGGGGAAGGAACTGGAGGCCTCTGTCCCCTGTGTCACTGAACTCAGCCTGATAACAGACAGTATTCAGACATTTGTGTTTGATATCTTTTGTAGTACATGTTGATAAACCTGCAAATGACAGGGGAAGAGAATGTCCAACACCAAGCAGGCAATCCTGGGAAGACGACACTAATAAGTGTGCAACTAAAGGAATTTTTTAATCTTCCAGTCTCTTACTATAGAACAAGTTATGTGAACAAAAATTAAACTGTTCATATTCAAGGATCAGTGTTTTATTCAGTAAAAGTTTCAGTAATCTAGAGTTAGTTTAAATTCAATTTAAAATTCACAACAGAATTTTTGCTTCAATGTTTTCAATTTTGGAGTTGTTTTTAACTACTGTAAAATGTCCAGTGAAATCCTTTGGGAATAATTTAGTCCTTGAGGCTTTTCTCACTTCTCCAAACCCAGAGCCAACAGAAAAGCACCCTGTGAGAAGAGGGGGATGCTTTTAGAAGTCTGCATCATCACTACAGACTGCACCTCCATGGCCACTCCTTGTGCAAACCATAGCCAGGAGATATTGCATTTTAGAGGCGAGGGAAAAGATTGTTTGAGATGCTTATAGAGAAATTCATTATATAATTACATATATCATATTAGAATATACATTTTATTTTATATATATTATATAATTGTTCTCCCTCACAAAATTCTTCACTCCTGAATTCACTGCACTAACTCAGCCCTTCAAAGCATCCCCAGATCTGTGATCCCCGTGAGGACACAGTGTGCCAGCCCCATCTCTGGGCCACTCTGTGTTCAGGTCTGTCACAGGATTGTTCCTCTCTCTCAAATCAAACCTATCGACACTTTGAGCTACACAGACCTACTTTTTCAACTTCTGAATGCTTAATTATTCCACAAGTTACTTTTATAGAAAGCATCCCATCAGAAAGAGTGTATGGGATATCTTGTTCCAGCCGTACCTAATCTCAGATCTGCCTTTGATGTGCAGGTTCTGGCAGATGCTCACACAAGGTCATTGCTCTCTGCCTGCTCTCACTTGCTCCGTTCAGTCAGGAATCTGTGCAGAACTCTATTCTGTGTTGAATCCCTTTACATAGCAAAGAACAGGGCCACTTTGAAAATCCATGAGCTGTCCTGTTTTAATACTAATGAAATATCTTCGGGAAACTCACATAAATTTTAATTGTTTCAGGATCACCTGGCAATCTCTATTCCACTTTGAAATATAAATGGAGACTTAGCAAAAAAAGAGAAGCATTCACAGTAATATAGTTTTGGGTGCAGCAGGTGAATAGGTTTTCTGCCGCAACAGAAAGAAAAGCTATTTTATAAAATGGCAGGATGTAGGGTTAAGTAGATATTTTAAAGAAGAGGTCATTCAGACAAACTGACAAAATAGATAAAAGGGACTGCCCTCTTCTAAGTCTCTTGTCACCTGGATTTGCGTAGATTATTCTGACAGAGATCAGATACTTTCAGAATACAGCTTGTTCAGCTGGTCTTTAGTTCAGAGCCATCACAGCCACAACTGTCAGGATTTTTCAGTGAAACCTACACAGGAGACAAACACATTTTTTATTTTGTAGTAATGGTTATAAATTTGGGATTGACTCAAGTTCTGTAATTATTTGGTTTCCTTGTCTGCTCTAGTAAGTGTCAGTTCTGTAAGGATATGGCAAAGTTATACCTGATTTTATTTATTTATTTAAATGGTAATCTACAGCTGCAAAAACAAGTGTATAGGTTTTTTCACAGTTTTTTTCTTTTCAGGAAAGACACTTATATTTGAAAAATATGCAGCACTTGAGCATTTTTCTCCAATTGTGAGCATTTTCCATTCCCCTTTCGAAAGCTTTTCATGGGGACACTCACGTGTTACAAATGGCCTTGAAAAATAAATAAACAGTGTTTCCTTTTGTTAGGAGCATGTGCATCTTATCCATCTGTCCTCCTCCTGTGTTCCTTCTGTGTTATTATTCTACAAAGTCAATTCTTCCAGAGAATCTATTTGATTCTTTTTTTTTTTTCCTTGTAAGAAGCTTACAGGACAAAAAAGCAATAGAAATTCACCTCAGTATTGTTCTTGAGGAGCTATTTTCCCTTACTGCCTTGAACAAGCTTCTTGTATGAAAAATGAAATCGAAGGAAAACAGAAAACCATCTGCCTTTTATCCCTCGCATTTAATGGAGCCGAGTTCTCCTCAAGAGCTCCTCGGAGTATTTAAACCAATAGTGATACAGTAATTACAGCTGCTGCCTGGCCTGGTGCTCCAGGTGAAGCTGTGCAGGGGTAACAAAGGTGAGTTTTTCCACCTTCACGGTGCCAGCAGGGAGGAGTGGCAGGGGAAGGGGAGCAGCGCCTGACGCAGAAGTTTGGGAGTCACCGGTGTCACTGTGCACGTGCTGGCCTGTCCGCCTCGCCTTGTCTTTTGGGAGAGGGTAACAGGGTAATGGTCGTTTAGAAGAGGCAGTAAAGAGAAACGAGAGGGTTTTCTGGAAAGGCACAAACGCTCCACAATAACTCCCGTTAATCACGAGCAATATTTCATGCTTATGGCTGCTCCTTGGTCGGGTGTTTGCACCACATCATCTCAGGCCCCTAATGCTGTCACGTGGGTTAATGATGAGCTCCAAGGTTAATGGTTTGACACGGGGATGCCTTTTGATCCTCTGCAAGTCCTCTGTTATTCTCCTTTCACTGTTTATGTGCAGCACTGCACAAGGTCACAGATTTCTTCATGAAAATACCATTACAGTTGGAATAGATAAAAGAAAACAATCTAACAGTATATCTATAAACTAGAGACAGAGAACAGTTAGTGTTACTACTAATTAGGCCTGAAAAATCCTGTGCCTTTTGCTTCAATTCCTAGGTTTGTGAGCATCAGAAATGTTCTGGCAAAATGCTGGTGACTTTTGTAAACTGAAATGACTCTGAAACAGACACCAATAAATGTTTAGAAGGTTTCCACTGTTATTTTGAGGAGAAAGCTGTTATTAGAAAATCTAGGCAACAAACATTTTTGTAGCAAAACATAGTTGGAAAATATAATGTTAAAAAGAGCTCTGCTTGCTGTGTTCCAAAATTCTACTGGTAACATATTCAGTAAGTTTACCAATAGCTCAGTGGAAAAAGAATCAGAATAGAACATCATGAAGCTGCCAAGTGTGAAGGAAGCCCCCAAAAGGTAAACCCAAAAGTCCCCCTAAACACTGATACAGCAGAAATGATCTGGGCTCTGTTCACCCTCATTCTGTGTTGGTATTCACGTGGTATAAAACTGAGTAATTGATTTTGTTTCATCTAATAAACAGAATCCTCTCATTTTTATGGAATGTAACTTTACAGTTTCTGAAGAGGTTTCGTGTCTGAGAAATTCATTGCTATTTAGAGTCCAATTGCACCCAGCTTTAGAATTAATGCCTCGTACTCACATCGCCGAGCAACTATTCCGCATCCTGTGTAGTGGAAAGTTGATTTAGGCAATTTTCCCTATAGATTTGTGCATATGTCACCTTTGGGCAAAAGATGAGCTAATAGAATTGAAATGAGTGTAATTGGCAGAAGGTCAACCAGGGAGCCGTGCATGTCTAGAGCTTCCAGAAAAGCCGGAGTTGTTTCATGTTGGCATATGACTTGATTAGTATGCAGCTAAGGTGATTGTGCCTCAACAGAATAATTGGATCATTGAAATATCTGCAAACCCTGGTGTATCTACAAAGCCTGAGCAGTGATTAGATCCTGCCTGTTCATCGCAGCAAGCCTTGAAATTCTTCCCACTGTGAAAAACTAATTTTCTGTGGGAATTTATTAAATAAGAAATCTGCATGCCACTTTACCTTGTAAGCATTACCAGCAGAATACAAAGATTTCTTTTGACTTTGATGTATGCACTTCACGGATGCTTTTATATCATTGTTTTGTTATTTCTCTGCATTCAGCAGAAATTCCAGTGTCTCTTTCTTCTGTGGGCTTCTGGAGAGAGTTGCATCTCCATTTGGTGATAAAGTAGACATTCATTTAAAGAAAAGGGAAGGAGGGGAAAGGTGGGCTGTGGAAAAAAGAGCCACAATTGAAACATGATTTCAGCTGTTATGTTATGAAAAAAGCCAGAACAAATAGTCACAAGTTGTTGCTTTTCAGTCCTCATGTTTCTGTGCAGTAATTGGTTTCTGCTGCATCAGTGAACAAATTCTATTGTGTCATCTGGTTTTTTTTGTTTTTAAACTGGGGAATGCTAATCTGTGTTAATAAGGAACAACAGGTGTCACGGTGTGGCACTCCTGTGTTGCCCAGCAAACTTAAAACAAAAAGAGAAGAAGGAACATATGTTTCCCAGAAGGTTTGCAATGTGTATTTCAACCCTATACAGAAGTGCTCTGAAGGGCAAATAGCCAGGTCCTTTCTGCACTTCACTGACTAAAGGAACCCCCACCTTGGAGCCTGTCTCAGTCCAAACACCTTTCCAGCAGGAGGATGAAGGGTGCAGCTCATCTTCTCCCCTCAGCTAAAGGCAGACGGGCTGCTTGGAGTGGAACAGAATAGTCCAAACACCTGCCTCCTTCACTCTGCTTTTCTGTGGTTTTCCGCACTTACCCACCGTGGTGCAGCTACTCCTGGAGCCAACCTGGAGTTACAAACACAGCATCACTTACGCTACAGTGCAGCAGAGCCACTGTGGAAGATAATCACCTAAAAAAAGTAAATCCTCCTGGGTTAAGGAAAAGAGTTGTGTGCAGAGCTAAATGAATAATTCATAGAAAATAATTTTTTTTCAGCTTGCAGAATGGCTTGAGATTCTCTCAATTGTGTATTAATTATTCAGCTGTTTCTGTTTTTCGTAAACTTTATTGTACGTATTGGAACTTTGAGCTTGATTCTTGCAATGAATGATTTAGAACTCTGTATGGACTTCTCAGACCTTAATTGGTTGGGTACATAAGCACCGACGTGGATGTATTTGGTGAAGACTCAAAACTTGTTTTCAATAACATCTCTGTCTAATGAAACTTAAAAACTTCCTCTTCACAAACTGTGCTTCTGTAGTAAAACACAACAGCTTTAATTTTTTATGAAAGTGAGCATCCAGCACAGTATAACATGGCTGAAAGTAATTCACTTGGAAGCTGAAATGGGTCTGTAAATACTTTTTCTGCATAATTTACACAGCTCTACTTGTGTGATACTAATAACTACTTATTAGTCTTGAATTTATACTACTCAGTAGGGGAATATTTCTTTGTTCCTTCTCTTAAAAGTTGTAATTATCCCTGCATTGCTGCAAATCAGTATCCAAGTGCTTTGAGGATGGTACATTAGAACATCAAATATTTGTGTAATGTGACACAATCTTGCCGTGACAAAAATCCCAAACTCTTCCATAAACAAAGTCATTCTGCTAGATTTTCCTCATCTGTGCAAAAAAGAGGAGAAAGTAGGGTTGCCTTGATAGCTTCATATTAGGATGTCAGTGTGAGAAATATACATGTATTTCTCACATGTTCTGGTGATTACAATAAAAACACACCAGAAAAAAAATTCTGATGTACTTTTACTATTTTTGCTGGCTGCTTTGAGGCCCTTTAGAGGAAATGTTTATCAGATCACTGTCTAAAGCAGTGCCACGACATGAACTCGCAGACCTGGGTGCTGGAAATGGGTGGATAACTTCCTGAAATACATTTTTGACACATATTTGAGGACCTACATAAGAGATGGAAATGCATTGTTCATGTCCTTGCTGAGCCCCATTCAGGCAAGTGCCTTGTGCTGGCTTTGCCACAGTAATTACAGTTTGCTCACCTTGCTGTTGCTCTTCCTCCAATTTCAATCAGATAAAATTAATCAGCAGTTTCCTGTAAAGACTGTTCTCTGCTGATTCTGCAGGTGCCTGAGGTCTCTTGTGCTGTGTTCCACAAATGGCATTCCAGGGAGGGCTGGTAGCACACCTGGAGAGGAATGGGGGCTGTGTTCCATTGGAAGGGGCTGTGCAAACCAGAGTGATATTCCTGCTCCTTCCTCCTGCTCTGTTACTACTTCTGGATCCAGTGCCTTGTTTTTACCTTTGGCCTCTGGCTCTTGGCCATTAGTCTCTGACGCAGATTTTTCTCTAAGTGTTTTTGGGAAAACGGAATGTAGCACACCCACGGTGTTTCTCTGATCCATCACCACCGGAATGCCTTCAAAGGGCTCGAGGAGGTTGGTTGAGCACAACCTGCCCTTCCTAACGCTGTGCTGGCTGCCCTTAACCACACTGGGTTCTCTCGAGTGCTCTTCAGCTTCAGCTGACTTTGGTTAAACTCGGGGTGTGTGAGTGGAGTTTCCATGAGGATGGCAAACAATCCCACAGTTGTTGTCGTGAGAAAACTGGGACCAGTGAGCTTCTCCAATGAGGGATCACAGAAAAGGCTCTCCAGCCTAGAGAAAAAGTGACTGAGGGAGCTTATGACAAAGATCTGCAACACCGGGGTGGGACTGTGAGCTGTAAAAGACCATGAGGGTTCCTTGTCTACTCCTGCAAGCGTTAGGGCACCCCAAAGCAAACTCCTGCTGCTGCAGCGGCTGCAAAACAAAAGGAGCTGCTTATTAACAGAGCCCCTAATTAAGCCATGGAATTTCTTCCTGTCAGGCTTTATGGGTGATAAGACTTACATAGATTAAAAATGAGACTGGACAAATTCCTGTAAGAGAAATCTGTCAGGGTCAGTTAAATGTCAAGACACTGCAAAGTGAGGAAGCCCTGAGGCTGCAAATAATAAGGAATTATCACTAAATGTTAGCCCTGCTCTTGTACTCGTGCCTTGGCATCTTCTGCTACCCCTGTGACATGGAGGCAAGCAGACCTCCAGTCTTCTACGTTTCTCTGAGCCCACTGTGGTTCTACTTGAAAGCTTCCTGGTCATCCAAACCTTCAAGAATTTTCATCTGTATGTAGATTGATGTCGGTTTTTTGTAGTACTCTCAAGAACAGACATTTAAGTTGGCTGAAGCACTGGCTAAAATTCGTTGTTGGGTTTAATGCTGAGCATTTTTGCATAGTTTAAAGAAATTTAGCCTTCAGTCACCCTGTGTATTGATTGCTGATAGTTTGAAGTTACTCTAGAAAATGCAAATGACTCCATTTTATCTCTGTCTTGAGTTTAGATTTTGTGATTGGTTGGGTTTTTTGGTCTTAATTAAAAGTTTATTTTTCAGAGCTGTAGGTATTTTTTTTCTGCTGAACGATTTCCCCTCATCCTCCCAAGGGATAGAATTATCTAGATCAAGGTTGAAGGAAACATTAATTAAACTTAGCAATAAAATAAAGTCAACAAAGACAGTGTTTTGAGTTCCTTGTCAATAAATCTCCTTATATAACTTTAAAAATATCCTTACATTTCATCACTAAGTGTAGCATTATAAGGCAGAACATGTTTGCAGTGTCAGAGTGTACCTGCCAGGATATCAAAATCTGAAAATAAAGGAGCATAATAATTTTCTTTCTGCTTCCTTGAACTTTCAAGTCAGTGCAGCAATTTAAATATGGCTCTTTTTTTGTTTTCCTGGACACTTACAAAAATGTGTTGCAATTGGTTTTATCTTTACTGGTTAAAAAATCATTATCAGGAAATATGTAGAGGTTGGGGAGTTGACATCAGATCACCAGAGCTGACCTGGCAGCAGAATTAACATTCTCATGGGGTAGGGAGAGAGAGAGACAACAAAAGACATTCTTCTGTGTAGATAATAGATTCAGTTCTGCTGGTCTTAAAAACTTGAATCAGAAAGAGAAGTGGTAAACAAAGTGAATAAGCAAAACATCATGTACTGCTATCTGAAAGAGAATTAGTTGGAATATTTAAATAAACAACATAGCCTGGGCTCTGACAGTGACATTGATTAGAACTGGCCATCCTTGAGCTGTTTAAAGATTGCATGTGTTGGGTTTTTTAGGTATTTTATAAAAGCAGTTGATTTTAATGGACAATTCATGAACTTAAGGACATGCCCAAGCAATTTAGCACAGTATAACCTAGAACTCCAGCTGTACTGGTAAATTGACATTTCTCATTCTCTGTAGCCACTGAATACCTGAACTCTTAAGTCAGCTTTTAAGTCCCTATTCCCTAAAATGGGGAATAAAGGTAATAATAATTAGAGATAATTATCAGTGTGATATTAGAGTAGTAACACCATCTTCCTCAGCTAGAATTCTTTGCATCTATGTTGCAGAAAGATACTCACAGAGCTGAGTCAGTCAGCAGTGCTGATGAGAAATGAACTCTGAGCCTCGTGCCTGGTTCCACCAGGCTGAGCAAGGACAGGAGTCCCCAGAGATGTGCCCTGCAGAGTGGATCCCATGGCACACAGCGTGGGAATACATTTTTCTTGGTGCCAGTGGGCATTAAGGGTAGCCTGAGATGGTTTGTGGCCGATCACACTCCTGATCACAGCAGTCACAGAGTCATTTATGCTGGAAAGAACCTCCAAAGTCAGCCAGTCCAACCTGTGACCAAACCCCACCTTGGCACTCACTGAGCAGGGATGAAACCACTTCTGTTCACTCTGTCAGAGTAGGGAAATGGCTAAAACTGAATCATCAAAGGTTTGGATAGAACAAATATGTTCATGGCAATCAGAATTTGCCCACTGACAAACCACAGGTATGAACTGCAGCTGTCTTCATCAGAGGAGTTGCTCGTTGCTAATTGCTCAGTGAGCTCTACAATTTACTAACAGGAGTTGAAGAACCTTTAAACAGAGCATAGGACAGGTCTTTGTATGAATCACACGAGATGCTCCTGCTTGGTGTGGTTTATATCAAGTCATGTCAAAGTGATGCTCAGTCTCATCTCAAAAATTGTAACTTTTAACATCCATTACAGTGAAGTTGCAAAATATATCCTGAAAGACACCAGGAACTCATAAGGTTTTGACTGAAATCGGGCAGAGTCTGGTAGGGGGACATGGTTGTGATGGGAAAGGACAAGAGTTGTCCTGGAATCCTCTGTGGGTCCTGAGAGCACAGCCAGGGACAAAACCCTGCTGTGAGAGGAAATCAGACACTGCAGGGACACTGAGCAGTGAGGAATGAAGAGCTGCCTGATAGCTTTGATTGAAGAGAAGCACAAATACACACAAATACACCTAGGAGAAGAAGAACAGTAGGTAAATAAATGTGACTGTACATGTTCCTATCCACAGCTGTGTTCCAGATGTGAATGAAACCCCTGGAGCTGGGGCTGGCTGTCTTTGTAAACAAGAGTGCTGATTGCCAGCAGAGAGGGCTTTTCTTGGGGGGGGGAAAAAATATTTGAGTGATTTTTTTTTCCTTCTTTTTTTGCTGGGTAGGTAGCCAGTTAATTTACTCTATTTCAGCATCCAGGGTCTACAGAATGATTTTGAAGATTTGGTCCAATCATTTTTTTTAATTAAGCACTTTAGAAGTTCAGCGAGACTGAATAGCAAGATGGAAAGAGTAGAAGTTTTAAAATGAGCTGACAATTATTCATAGGTCATGCCTTCTCAGATTTTATTTAATCAAAGTTCCAATAAAAGAACACATTGTAAGGTGGTTCATTTTTTATAATTTAACTTTTTAATCTCATTTTTAAAATCATAAGAGTCATTAAGAGACTAATTTTGAGATCCCTCCAGAGTTTTCTTAATCACGCACATTTTATTCTGTCTGTGGTAGTTGTGCATTTGAAGTCACTGAGTGAAGTATTTAAATACCTGTTCAAGTACACACCTCTGACTGCACAAGTGTTCAAAGTACACGTGTGCAGAACTGAGGTGCACTGGCAGATTCGGGCTACAGCATAATATTTTTACTTTCTCAACATTGAATAAATGGAATATATTAGGAAATTCTACTCTGAAATGACAGCATTTTGTTGGTATGTAGATTATTTTTAAAAATTTCTAAGGTACTGCAGTAGATGAGATTTTAATTTTTAGCTGTTTACTAAAAAATATAGTGCTCTATTATTTTTTTTAACTGTAAGGACAAAGCATACTTTATCATTCCTTTCACAGAAAACATTGCCTGGCTGGATAACCCAGAAACCACTGAGTTATATTTCTATATCCACTGAAAAACTGTGGGTTTAGCCCTCTTTTGATTTTCAAAGCTTTGTGAATGATGAAGAAATTAGGGTTAAGACTATTGACTGAGATACCAAGGCTTGAGCTTGCAATTCAGAATGTTACTGAGCAAATTCCTTGTATTAATAAGGCCTGAACAGGACCCTAGGTGCTCTTTAACATCATAATCTTCCCTCCTATTTCATGAAAACTGGCTTGTAAACTTTATTTGGTAGTTTAAGATTGTGTATCAAATACATTCATTTCAGTCCTTTAACATGATAAATCTCAAATTTCCAATTTACCAAGAATTACTGACCGATAAGCAAAAAGTATTCATTTAGATACTTAAAAATGCATATTGTCTGGTACATTTGTCATCTTCCCAGTATCAGGCAATATGATATAATATCCTGGTACCACTGGATGCTCCAAACTCTGCACCGGAGTCTGAAATGGAGTAGCCTTTATGCTGATGAAGGACACCACGCTGGATGCCCTGGCTGTGCACGGAGTTCAGGTACTTGGTAGAGGAACTTTACACTGCATCAAAGTGCCTTGGTCAGAGGTAAGACCAGAAGCCATAATTGTAATTAATCTGCAGAGCTACTGGAGAAGTGGCTCAAAATCCACTTGAAAATTCTGTGTAGATGCTAAATGACATACAAAAGAGATAGTCTCTGGTCTGACTTTTGCTGAGATATAAGTTGAAATCTTAACTATTCAGCATTAAGCCTTTTAAGTACTGTAGAATCAAATTAAAGACACACAATTGGTACAGCTGTGACAAGTAAAACAACACAGCAAATGCCACCAGCATGTGATTGACTTATTAGGCTCATTCTAAGTGAAGTTTGAAAACTTTCATTGACAGTAGAACTCCAGACCAATCTGACTTTCACTGGGATGTGGAATTTCAAGAGAGGAAATCTTTTAACACAAGATTACGGAGTTCTTGTGACACCTTCAAAGCACTCAAGACTCAAATCACACATGCAAACACATATAGCAGAAAAACACAGCATATCTGAATAAACCCTCTGTAGTCTACCTTAACACATTTCAAAGAGCAAGGTAAATTAGTTCATTTTCTAGGTAAGAAACTGGCTTTTCAGATTGCTCAGCTCCCCACTGTTTCTCTGAGAGTGATGGAAATCTGCTCACTTTTGGTTGAAACCTCGTTGGAAGCTGCTCAGTATTCAAGAGGCTTGTTTGGGTTTTCTTTAACCTGGTTAGTTTGTAGAATAGAAGTTGAATTAACCTAAGATATTTTTGCTCTTTGGACTGTGTTTGCCACTTCATTAGTGTCTTCTTCTTAATCAATAATTAAGGGTTTCAAATAATGTTTGGGGGTTTGGAGACAGGAGCTGAGGGCTCGTGAGCCGCTCTGCTCAGGGGTGACAGGGGAGACCTTCCCCTCGCTCCCACACCCCCCAGCGCTCACCCCAATGTGCTGCAAAAATAAGCACGGCTCTATCTTGCCACAGTGATTCCACAGAGATGCTGGAGTGCAGAAGTTTCTGCATCAGCAGCCGGGCATCAGCATAGGCTGCAAGGTAAATTGAAAGCTGTTCACTTCCCTTTAAACGGCTGTGTTTGGGTCCCGATGTTCTTCACAAACAACTAAATTTAAAACCATCTCTGGGAGATTTTGCTCTCTTCCAGAAATGAGTTAATAAGAACTTTCAATTTCTTGTTGTGAGTCTGAGGCAGGGCTCTGAGAGCAGAATTGCAGTGTCCTGTGTGTGTCACTGCACTTTGGTTCTCTGGGATGGGTAAGGGAGGCCGCTTCCCTCTCCTTTCCTCTTGTACCCCATGTCCAAACTTTAGGTGAACCCTCAGTTCTGGTGGGATTGACCCCATATATAAATATAAATAATTACTGTTATTTTAATTTCTGTAACAGTACTGGGGCCTGGAGCAGGTGACTGCTAATGTCCTCACTGCCTGCACCTTCTGAGCTCTTTTGGGAATTCTTCTCCTATGGAGACATTCAAAAACTGCGTATTCTTCACCTGGAGCATTATGCACTTAATGTGGTGCCAAGATTCTTTTCCTCTGGAATCTGATGGTGTCCTTGTTGGGTGACAGATCCCCGCGCTTTGAGGACTCAGTCATTTCATTCAGCATGTGACAAATTTTCTTTTCTTATGAACATTTCAGGAATGGTTTTAATCTGAAGGCAAACCCAGGGTGTGCTGGTTGGTTCTGTGTTAGGGTGCAAAGCCACAGCTAATTAGACATTCCCTCTGCTCTCACAGAGACAGCATTTGGATCATTTGCTCTGATCCTTTCCTTAATGTTTAATAAATTCTTCACTGTTACACTTTAATTCATTAACTTCACTTTTGAAAGGGTCGACTCAGCTCTTTCAGACATGTGAGTGAACATGAAAGAATAGAGCCAGGAAGTTTGATTCTTTCAAGTCACAATCCCAGATGCCTCCACACTAGTTGGAGGATCATTATCCTGCTGTAGTAATTTAGGCACCTCATTGCCAGGATCCTAAGAGTGCAATTAAAAACTCTGAGCTGTTGGTCTAAGCTGTGCTCTGCTCCTGGGTTCTTGGTTGACAGCATTTCACATTCTCTCAGTCTTGAGAATATCCTTGATTGGGCTAATGGTGTTCAAATGCTCTTTAAACACTGAAATTGTAACCTTGTGCTTTTATTGCATTTTTTTCAGTACATTGATTTAAGAAAACCTCAACTTCTGGGACTAAGAAAAGAGCTGAGAATAGATACACAATGAGGAAGTTGTGTTTTGGAAGTGCTGGGTAGTGTCAGGCAAATCTTTGGTGGTGGGTTCTAGTACCAGCAGTTACTGTGTAGGAATGCATTGGGTTTGCTTCAGTAATGCTACACTATTCCCTAGGAATAATTCTCAACACTATTTGGGTTTAGCAGCTTCTCATCTCTCTTGTTTTGTAATTTTGAAATGTTTATTTGCATTAGCAAAACGTTCAGAGCAGCTGATTTCTAGAGATAACTCTTCCTTGGGAAGCAGCAGAAAACCAGTGTCAGAGTATAAAAGGGGCTTTTGTTTCAGGAATGAACTCTGCAGAGCCAGGCAAAGACATCCTTGCTGTGGTCTCTGATCACCTGCACCAATCTAGAGATTTGAAAAATGCCTTTTAAATACTCAGGAATTACTGGCAGCACTGTGTGAGGAAATAATCTTTAATCTTGTTTGATGGAACCTGTGGTGCTTTGTCATTACGAAAAGATCGTGCAGGAGGGTAAAACACCATGAGCTGCCTTAATGGCTGCATATATGTAATAGATACTCAAGCAATGTGCATATATCTATCTATCTATCTATATATATATATTTTTTTTTTATTGACCCGTTCTTTCAGCTCATTAAACACAGCTGCCACTTGCTATCAGGAGAAAATGCAATGAAAGTCATTTGGAGAGGGAGATGATTGGTTGTATTAAATTTACCATGTGTTGTTTATTTTGCTCTGTAAAGAGAAGCCGTTTTATTGCAGACGTTTGCCAAGACCCAGCCATCACTATGTGGAGGGAAGAGAGAAAGTGATAGAGGAGTGTAATCTGATAGAGCTGGGGGGACAAAAAACCTTTCTCCAATGTTGCTGGTTAAAAATAGGTATCCTCCTGTCAAAAATTAGAGGAACAGTACAGATCACCTGAGCTGTCTTTATTTTCAAAGGCATTTTGATTTCTGGTCTACCATGACAGTGAATGCCTGTTAATGTTATCTTTGTGTCCTCTAATTGTTTGACTGCTTGTAGGGGAAATACAGATTAAGGTGTGTGTTAGGCATCTAGCTCTCCTGCATTTTAAAAACATGTTGAGGTTCCTTATTCCATGAAAATATTCAATCACATTCCTGAAATTATCTTGTCATATGTCCTTGTGAACCACTGTAGCTGATGACACAAAATGAAATGTGTATCTGACATATTAAGGGTCTAAAGGAACTGACCTGACTGTTGTCTATCTTTGGGGAAGTCATTTAATCTCGCTGTGCATCAGTTACTTCCAGAAGAACTAGATGAGACTTTGGGGGTGTGTGTGTGTGTGTGTGTGTAATGGGAATTTTCATTTTCAAGTCAGCGTTCAGGAAATTTTCTGAGGTCATGGATACAGTTTACGCCAACATAAAGAAACTTCCAAAGAGAACCACCCAAGAATGCTGCAGTGGTCACTATAGTTTCATTTATTGTTGGAACTGGGTGTTCCATGAAGGCAGGTTTCATTTCCAGGTGCAGGTGTGTATCTGAACGGACAATCTGCAGTTGTAACAAATGGATTTAATGCTGCAAAGGGCAAGGGGAGCCTATCACTCTTACTACAAAAACAGGACAGGAGTGTGTCCTTTTCGACATGGGATGCTCAAGGCTGCCCTACATTTGCACTTTATCCCCTCTGCCCACTTTACAGAGTTCTCAGTGAAGAACTGTGTAAAAATGGGCATATTCTTAGACTAATAACTTCTAGGTTCAGAGTGCTGTTACCAGCTAGCAAGAATGACCTCTAGAGACACTGTTGTGTACAGTGTTGCACAAGGGATGATAAATGCAACTTCAATGCAAAATTCTTTATATGTAGAAACTTAAAAATAATTTTATATCCTGCTTGTTTTAGTTAGTCTGCAGGTGCCTATTTCTGGTTGAGCAATGACAGAACTAATTTTCCTTATTTCCAAAGACATAGAAATAACAGTTAAGAAAAAAGGGACATTCAGTTTCACTTATTTTACACCTTTCAAAAAATAAAACACCAAACCCCAGGTTTTGGTTACTTTAATTTCTAGGAGGGATGCTTTCTTCTGCTCCTAATTCCTATAAAAGCAGAGAAAGCAAAATGCCATCATCACCAGAGTGCTGCACGGGCTGCACATCATGTACACAACGAGACATTATGTCCCTGGGATGGCACAAAGAAGCAGCTGATTGAAGCATTAATGTGTTGTGAGTCCTTTTCTGTGAAAGGCACAAGGTCACTGCAACGGCTTTAGTGACTGAGAAGTTGTTACCTGATTCCTCCCCAGCCTCGCTCAGCGTGCCTTAATCCACTGACTACAGCACTCAGCCTTTTTTCGAGGGGAAAGGAGGTGAAAACAGCCTAAAGAGATGAATATTTATGTACATATTTCTGTAATTTCAATTCACTCTTTGAATCCAGCTAGTACGTACAGCTTCCACCAGTGGGAGGTTCCAAATCTGTACAAGTGCAAATACTGCTGGGGAGAAAGCTTTCTTCACCAAAATAAAAAGAAAGGGAAGCAAACCTTGCGCCTAATGATGATGAATATCACCAAAATGAGTGCATTCAGGGGAAACAAATACTCTTAAATGCTCTGTATATATTATCCTCATGTTTTTCTTTCACAGTAAAAATGATAAGCAAAGGAAGAAGTGCACTGATGGTGCCTAATGTACAGCTCCATGTGTATCTCTATATATATCCTAGAAACACTGTTAATGCTCTTTGAAAATGATCATTACTTAGCTGTAAGAAGTAGGTGGCAAGCCCAGCTTGCTTACATGGGGGAGAGCGCAGACAGCACAAAAGAGAGAATGTTTTTTATGCCACCTTTCCTGTCATTAGTCTTCAATTAATTGCACTTAAACCAGTAATCCAAGAGAGAACAACAATAATTTATTCTATAATGCATGAAGTGGTTTTCATTAAAGCCACAAACCAAAGCTGGGCTTGGTGGGGAAGTCCCTGACCCCAAACCCAGGGAGGACAAAAGCCGGGAGCCTCCCTGACCTGGGGACTGCCTGGGCAGCTCCAGCTGCTTGTCATGACCCAGCACAGCTGGCACAGGGCAGCGTGGCCTTCTTGCAGAAATCCAGGAGGGTTGCAAAGCCTGACGATCAGAGGAAAACTAGAACCTCTGTTTATCACGATGCCCTGAACATTTCTCTCTTTCAATTTTTATTTATCATCTACTTATTTAGTCTATCTAATGAACAGCCTCATATGTAACCTCATAATGAAAACATTACAGAGTATTTCATGCTTAGCTGGAGCTGAATTTGTCTCTTTGTTTGACCAAGACACACATTTGTAGGGTTATTAGAAAATAATGCATCCACTGTATATTTTAAAATAATTGCCTGACATTGATTTTGAAACGATGACATTTATCAGCGAATAACACTAATGATATTATTGATAATGCATGCTCATTAATATAGTTGCTTTTATCACCAGAGACAATTCCTAGGAGCCACAGTTGTGAATTAAGCCTGTGCACCAGCGACATATAAAATCAGCCCAAAAACACAGACGTTGCCTCATAAAGCTTATGATCTAAATGTAAGATAAGAGATGACAATAAGATGTGGCTGTAGTCATAACACATCCCCAGTGTCAGTTTTATTAACTGGGAAGGGCATTGCAGCCAAGGTGAATTATAGGGGGAAAATGAGTGAAGATGATGGGCTTTATTTTTTATTATTGCAAGTGGGTAAGAAGTTGTAAAAGGGTCTCTTCTAATATCAAGCCCTGGGACAGCAGGAATTGATACATGAACTGGTCTGGAGTAGGTCACCTGAATAACATGGCAGTTCTTGAGCCCTCAGATCTGCAGGAACCTTTCTGGTGACTGGCATAAACAGCTCATTTAAAGCCAATTATTGTGAGCCACAGCAGGGGATATCTCTGGAAACACACCTGAACAGCAAGACTGGAGAACAGCATCATATTCCATAACAATTTAGTGTCCTCGGCGGTGCTGTACTCTTTGATGGAGCAGATAACACACGAGTGACTCACAGAGTGAGAGGGGGCAGGAGCAGTTGGTGACCGGCCTGACCTGGAGTCCTCCTCAGCACAGGTGGGCTCGTTACCGTAGTGATTGACATAAGATAATGAGCTGGTCCCAGAAATCTGCTACTGGAACAGTTTTAAAGGCAGTGTCCTAGACAATTTCACTGCAAGCCCTGACAACATGCAGGGCCATAATAGATCTGGGAACCTTCCCATCCTCAGGATTTTCGAGGTACGTTCACGTGTGTGGCACAAGGGTCTGTGTGGCCTCTGCTGCCACAGGCCTGTGGTCCTTCCTGATGACAATATTTCACATTCCAGATATTCCACATTCCAGATCTTTTTTCCCCCCTGGCCCTGGAGACAACAGGCATTTTCAGGATAGTGGCCACTGTTTCATCAAACCTGTTTGGAGGAGTGGTGCTGGGAGCCCAATGTCTGATTGATTTGCAACACAGCAACAGAAGAAAACAGGGGAAAACCCACAGCATATCAGATTTTGAAATGAAAAAAAAACGTTGTACCAGGATATTTTAAAATTTCAAGTAGTGCGTTTGGTCTTATGTTAAAACGGATTTTCTAAAACCAAGGCGAGTCATTCTGGTCAGGGTCCTCCTGAAGGAACTGCTTCTGAATGTGAGTGGGAAAAGCTGCTCTTCATGAGGTATTCCTGTGCTTATTTGGTTTCCCAAAGCACCACAGTTTTCAAAAATTTATGAAGAAAATAAAATACCTTCTGAAAAGATGCCAACAGAGAAACTTAATTATCCAATTAATTTAATATGGGCATGCTTTGCATCACACAAGCAGGATAATAATTTGGTCAGAAAAATAACAGGTAAAACAAACATTCTTGTATTTAGAACAGTCTGTGTGGAGTTATTCCTAATGTTTTATAATTTGTATTTGCGTTGCAAAGTAAGAAAGGTAATAATATCCTACCAGACATTGAAAGGCTCAATAGATGTGTGTTCATCACTCAGTAAGAAATTAAAGAGAGACCTTAGAGTAGAATAAATAATGAAATAAAAAAATCTATGTTCATTCCAAATCTGTCTAAACTGATGCATTGTCACAGGCTTTTAATGGGTCCAAAATCCCTGGAGGCTTCCAGACTTCAAGAAACTGAAATGAGTCTGATGGAGGGGTTTTCAAATGGATTTGTAAAGGTTTCAGGAGTTTCCTGTTTTTCTTGCATGTTAAGATCCTTGCCAGCTGTTGTAAAGAACTATTTGTTTTCTGGTTTAGTTTACCCAGTCTGAGACAACACGAATTCAGTACATCAGAAGTTTCTCATTAAATATATTTTGGTTTTGTTGTATCTCCCATTTTTGCTAAGTGGGAAGGTATGAACTTTTCATCATGAAAAATCAACATGACCTTTTGAAAAAATGAGGTGCAAGCATTTCAGCCTTTGGATGTTCTGGCATTTCAGTAAAAGACCAAATGAATTTTAACACATAATATATCTTCAAATATGAATAGTAACATGAATTGCTTTCCCTCACTTGGCTTGAAACTTATTAATGTATTTTAAAGTGATCATAAGAGTTCACCTAAGTAACGATAAGAAAAGCTTGACCAGGAAAAGAATTGGGACATTTTAGGTAAATTTCTTTTTTGTTAATTCCCTGAAGATTCTTCTGTGGTATATAATATATGATTGCTGTCAATACTTTCTTATTTGGTATTTGCAAGGTATGAAGTAATATTTCACCTAACAGAAGTGAAAATGTGTCATGGACTGACAAATTTGAGGATTTGGAGCTGATGTAATGGGGCAGGGTCATTATAGATCCTGCTGACCGTGGGTTGCTTCCATGCTTCAGCAAGGAAGAGCCAGTGCAGGCAGCTCACACTGAACAAACCTTTAGTAAAAATTATCACAACAGTGGCAGGAACTGTTGGTTCCCAAAGGACTGGGGTTTAACAGGAGAAACACAAATTTGACCTTAACAATGTGACTTGACCCTCTGGTACCCCTGTGGCTGCTGGGGTGGGTAAAGGTGAGGACACACCTGTGGGCATCGCTGGGCTGGAGCCAGGGGAGGATGAGTTCTAGCAAAGAGGTGTTGTAGAAAAAAGGAGTTCATCCACACCAGGCCAGCACTTCTGCTGTTTCTAGGTAGAACACCTTGCCTGAGAGTTACTGGAATAAATGCTGAATACACTAAATAATAAGAATTTTTATTTATAAAAATGCTTCTGTTCTTTACCCGGGCATGGTTCAGATTTCCTGCTCACAGCTGAGCTCAATTCAAGTGCATTAAGATGGTTGGGGCATTCAGGATTCCTGTTTTTGGCAGTCTGAACTCAACTGCAGTTGAAACTGGGATGAAGAAGTTAAATAGCTCCATCCTGGCTCCTTTTTTGCTGACAAGACTCTCCTTGGGAGCAGAAATGTTCACTTACATGTCCTGTTTGTAGAACATGCACTTTGAATTTTAGAGAATCAACAACAAACTAATAGGAAAACACAGATTCTTTTTTTTTTTTCTGCAAGCTCTCAGAGCCTTGAGGTGTATGGCATATATCACACAAGGTTAAGTATGGGTAGGGGTAGAAGTTTATGTATAGAGAATAACCTTTGATAACGCATTTGAATTGCTAGAAGTGTCCTAAACTCTCAGTGGATAATTGATGTACCTCAGCATCCCCCATTCTCTCTATGCTGTAGGGATTGTCTGTCTTTCAAAATAGACTTTCCACCATTTTAGTGAGTGGAGTTGTGGAATACTGAAAATAGCATTTCAGTCAGCACTGCTTGGCTGTTGTCCTTCCCAGATGGCTCGGAGTGCTTTCCTTCAGAGAAATCCCTGTCGCTGGTTCCATACACGTCTTGGGCACCAACAGTGCATTTCTGTGTCAGCAAAATAGTTCTGACAACTGCAAGCAATGCTTGTGTTTGAGGGCATTCTGTGGAAATAACCTCTGCAGTTAAATGCTTGTAAATTTTCCGTCGTGGTGGCTCAATCGTGCTGTTTGCACTTCAGGAAAACCTGGCTGGTTTCTGCAAGCACAAGCTTTGCCCTGGCATGATGTGTGCTGCCATTCCCGGTTCCCTGTGTGATCCAGTGGTCTCCCTTTGCAGAGGGGAATGTGCAGGCTGTGTTTTGTGTCCCCCAAAGCCTGTGGCTGGGTCCTGCAGCAGAGCTATCACTCCTGCCTGCTACATCTGTGGCAATTCCACCCAGAGGAGATGTTGCAAGACAGTGAGTCCCCAGTGGGATGTAAGAGAATGGAAGCAGATGGTGAGCTGAGGAGAATTTCAGGGGAGGATTACATTTTCCAGTTACTGTCTTTTTGATTTCACTGTTATTGTCTGATGAATTGTGTCAGATTTGATCCTTCAGATTGAAAAGCTGCTCCTTAATGTGCTCCCAAATGTACAGATAAAGTAAATGGCTGCTGCCAATGTACTGTCTCAGAAACTTAATTTTTTAATGCATATTAGGAAGGGCCTCTCATTCTGTCATATGTACTGTGTCATTTCTGCCTTCAGCTAAGGATTTTTCTTCTATTGTAGTTTATGTTGATGTCTGTTTCAGCAGCCTGCTGGGTTTTGATCCATAGCATCACATACCTGTGAACTTATAATTTGCTCCTGGCCTAGGCAAGCAGGAAGGCTTTCTCTTGTTATTTACAAAACTCTTGGCCTGTTTGCAGTCTCTGATGAACCCTGGGGGCTGTATAACCCTGTTTGCAAAAGCCAGGCTGAGGGAAGAGGGAGACGCAGACCTTGAGGCCCCAGAGCCAGACCCAGTGTGGGCCGTGGCCAGAGCCCATCCCCAGTGGAAGGGCAGGGCCAGCTCCTGGGGAGAGCAAGGAGGGGATGCTGGGGGACCCTGGCACACCTAAGGACTTGCAGGTGCCCAGTGGGACACTGCCCTCAAGGTGAGGAGAAGCCACATGTGCTCACAGGACGCTGAGCCACGTGGCAGCTGGAGTTTTCTTTATGATTTTCAGGAAACTGTCACAGCAGAGGAGGTTAAATTAAGTCCCAGGGCTGTGGTAGGAAGCAGCGTCCTGTGCTGTGCAGAAAGCAGAGTCCGGTGTTGAAGAGGATCCATTTAGTACCAAATAGGGCACAAACTGGAGCACCCTCAGTGTTGGAACAGGGGACTGCAATCGGTGTGGGGTTTGGGTCTTTGATCTTTGCTCTGATTGCTTTCTAATGAAATCATGATAGGGCCAGGAAGTAGGGGACCTTCAGTTCCACCAGCTAATGGTTTAGACAGCAGTTGGGGTAGGAGATGCTTTCCCTTTTCATCGCAGGGGGTTTTTAACCCTGCTTTCCCAGTTCTCCAGTGCCCCATGCAGTGTGGTTGGCACCACTGCCTCATCCCTCTTGCTTCTTTTTATTGTTTCCTAAATAAAAAAGCCCGTTTTGATTGACAAGCAAATATTTGCCAAATTATATCATATTTGTGAAATGGACTAAAACAGTGTTTTTAATTATACTTAAAAAAACAACTCAAACCAACCAACCAAACAAAAGCCAAAACCCAAACCTGTTTGCCTTCTAACAGTAGATGAAAAAGTTCCTCCAGCCGTGACTTTCAAGATAATCTGTTAAAGTAAGGACACTTCCTTTGCAAATTCTGAGCAAGCATGTGACCTCACACAGTAATTCTCACCCTAGACCACGTGGATGCTCGGTGACAACTTCAAACTTAGCACAAGCTGGAAGGGCAACCCTGCATTTTCAAGACCCTCTGGGTAAAATATTAAGAGCTGAGGTACTCAAAATATGAGCAGCTGTGGCTGAGATGAACAGTTTTCATTAAACTGGTGTGAAAATAAGCATTGTGCAACATGATCAGCCCCCAGCTGAGTGGAGACTGGGAGGTCCGAATTGGTCCAAACTCACATTCAACTGGTGAATTATAAGTAAATATTTCTGTATGACCTAGAAACTCTCAGACCTTTCAGTCCCTGATTATTTTTTCTGATTATTAATTATTATTTTACAGAAAATTCAAGGGGACTGAGAAACGTCACAGTACTATTTACAAATAAAAATATGTACAATCCTTTCTTCATTTTTTCATCTGCTCCATGTCATTTTTATCCACAATTGGGGCTGAACCTGTTCTTCTAACCATAGTTCCATGCCACAGAGCCAGTTATAGCCAAAGGTTATTGAACATAAAAACATTGTCTACATCCATCTTATCAATAAATGTGTCATGAGCCAATTTTGTAAAATTACATAAAGATGCCCTTTATACAGCACCAGTAGATAACTTTGATGTGCAACTGAAATAATAATACTTTTAAATGCTTTAAAATACCTATGGGGGGCAAACAAGAAAATCAAAACTTATTTTCAGCACAAGGATATTCCCTGGATAGTCTCTACATATTCATTAAACCAAAGGCTGAGAGTTCAACTGAAAAAAACCCAGCAGCAGAAAGTCTTTCATATGAATTATGTGGAATCAGGATTTAAATCTGGGATACAATTAAGTCCTCCTCTAGCTATGGCCAAAGAGTGTTGTGCCTGCCACTGTATGAGATGTTGCTAGAATTAATAGCATTTTTTTGTTTCTTATTGCAAAATGATCTTTATGCTTTGGTGTAACCAGAAGCAGACCTTTTTTGTATTATTCCTTTCTATATCCCTATATTATGTTCAGTCTTCTTTTTTCCCCCCTCAGTTAAAATCCTGCATGTTGATTTATTCCATTATGGAAGACAAGGTTATAGAAGGATTTTGACTCTTTTGGATTGAACCGAGGTGTGAGGAGTGGGTAAATCTAAATGGGGTTGAAATTTGTAGTAGATCACAATGACAGCTTTGTGACTGCTTCCTTTTATTTAGTGTTGGCTTATTTACTCAGGCTTAGAGACTCATAAACCTTGTAAATACACATGTAAGTGTAATGAACTTCTCTTCTGGACTGTTGTGGCTCAGCTTCCTTCAGTATATTTTAAAAACTGCCATTTCATATATTGCTTTGATCTTCTTCCTGTACTGATGTTGCAGATAATTAGGACATTTGAGCTTCCTGCAGCTCAGTGGTGGAACATGCTTTGGAAGGGTTTGTGTTTAACACTTTTCATGCAAGAACAGTTTAGAAGGATCAGAAGTTTCCAGCAATTCTGAATGTTTGACTTGTTTGCCATCTGTTACTTTCTGGAGCTAAAGAGACAAGAGGTTCCTCAGTTTTGAGGGTAAAATAACCTGTGGAATTCTTATCTATGTTTGTGAGAGCCTGGCCAGACACCCACAGCTGAATCACCTTCACAGAGGCTGCTGCAGAAGCAGCTGCACTGCTGATTTAATCCAAAAACTGAAGGAGTGGAGGGAGTTAGTTGTGAAAAGGAGGACACAGGGAGAGTGTTGGTCATAGAACCAGCCTGGCTGGGACAGCATGGTGGGGGAGGAACAGGGCATGGATTGGTAAGGACTCAGAGCACCAGCATCTCATTGTCATTGCCCCTGCAGAGCAGGGTCTGTTCCCTGAAACACGGCTTGTGGGCAGCGCACAGCTTATTGGCCTAGGCAGCAGTGCTTGGAATGACAGGTGCACAGACATCATTATACCCTTGTGTAAGGGCAGATGTTTTGCAGTCCTCAGCATCTCTGAACACACGTGGAAATCATTCCGTGAACGTGCACATCACTCCTGAGTGCACTGCAGGAAAAACGTCCCCGTGCACCTGCACACAGGGGGGATCCTGCCTCACCCCGCTGAACTCGGGTCCCTGCAGCTGCTCGAGCACCATCCTGCATTTCCTCGGGCTCTCGTTGTCAAATGGAGGTTCCACGGCAAACAGCAAAAGCAAATGAGAATAATGACACTTTATCAAGCACTAGGATTTAACAGCATTTAGATGAAAACGGGTATTAATTTTAAACTTTGAATTACAGCTTTATTAATCCTAGTCCAAACTCCTGGTTCCTTTGCACCTGGTTTGCATTACCCCTAAAAGATGGAAATAATGAAAAAAGTATCTTGAGTTTATTCTCCATAAAGGGAGTTTGGGGTTGCATATGGCTGTTTTAGGAGTACTTTCCAGCATTTCTATTCCAGCAGTCTCCATGCTATGGAAGCCCCATGGGCTGTTAGACAGTTATATGTCTTTTTGTTCCTCTCTGATGAAGCCATAATAAGGCTCCAAATCTCTCAGAATCATTTCTCAGAAATGAAATAGAAAAGCAGTGCTGTGTTGGGCCATTGCAGCCCTGTCAGCACCGTGTGATAGAGTAGTATAAATACAAATTACAGCAGCAGCAACAGTTTTTGGTGCACAAAAGTAGGAAATATTACTTTTCCGTGCATGTTTTTGGTTTAGCATGACTGCTGAGAGCTCTGGGGATCATCCTACATGAATTTCAGGAATGGTGTAGTACCCTTTGAGCCCCCAATCAGCTTGGTCCTATGAAGTGAGTGGCAAAAGAAAAAGGAGGAGTCTCATCACATTTGGAAAATATTGGAAAGTGAAATTAAATTGCTGGTTTTGAAAGAGTCCAGAACAGGGTACAAGAATGTCACGATGACTCCTGGTGACACACTGGGCTGTTGAGACATAAATACCTCTTGAAATAGGGATCAAAGTTATGTTTCTAGGTTGGTTTTTTTTCCAGGAAGCACCTGAAAACGCCACACCAGGATTGCCCCTGTGCAATTCAGTATTTCTGTCATAACCACAGATCCCACCTGAGCGTGTCCGTCCCCCCCTCCCACAGTGCACAAGCACACAGGCGCTGGGCCTGACTTCTCCCAGCTGCCTTGTGCAATCCCAGGCAATACATCTCACTTTGCCTCTCGCTTTGAGAAACAAGGCTCTTTCAAAATCATCAGGTAGTGATACTGCTCTAAAAGAACCACATCATATTTTATCAGTAGGACTCCTCTGAGCAGTGGTTTAATGAGTGTGGAAATACAGGATTTAAAGTGACTGTGGCTTATAATACTGCACGTAAATTCTACTTCCACTCGCCCCATGAAAATTATTTCTCATATAAACTTCTAAATTAAATAGTAGAGAGTGATGGAAATATTTTTCTGTTTGCATCTTTGTTTTTGAACCTTCTGCCTGAATAAATTCGTAAATTATGTACATTTGTTTTTCTTATCCCACTGTACATAAATTGTATAGATAAAATCAATAAATTTTATTGTGCTACAATTTGCAATACAATATAAAACTGAAGACCAAAACAAATCAGACCTCAACATAAATAAATACTTCAGGATTTTTCAGGAAGTTGTAAAAGATATATGGGACCGATTTCTTTAGCAGAGAGAGGGATCTGTAACCTAATTTTCTGGAGCCAGTGTTTCTCTAATTCACAATTGCAAGTTCACATAACACTGACCACAGAGTGGGTGGATGAATTTGTGGAGTTGTTGAAATTTGGAAAGTAGTACTTCTATTGATATTTTGCTGCCCATTCTGTGCCTGTTTTAGCATTCCCCTCTTCCGTTCACCAGGCTCATCTAACTTCACAAACATTTACCTTTATTAACTTTAATTATAAAGCTTATATGCCCCTGTAAAGGGCTTCAGGGGAAAATCAAAACAGATGCTCTAGTAATCAGAGTCTTGAAATAAATGAAAAACACCTTGACAGGACCATCTTAAGCCAGGTTGTTGAAAGAAGTGAAGATATGGAAAAAGCACTAGCTCAGCCCTTAGGAAACGATGGGCAAAAGTAGAATTTAGCTGTGGCAGTTTATGGTGGGAAAACCTTTTAAATTTACGCAGTTTATGACTGCACTGAAAAATTAAAGAGGGTAGTGGAAATCTGTGGCTTAGTGATGAAGTTAAAATAAAAGCACTGACACTATTCCTCTGTAGGACGGTAACCCTCCCCACATCTGGAAAATGCTAATATTGATGAAGGTCTGTGAGTGGAATTGAGTAGTAGGACAGGGGATGTGTTGAGAAATGCTGGTAAATGGGAGATGCCAGAGCAGTTAGAGATGAGCCAGGTGAGTGCCCCGAGCTCCTGGGCACTGCAAGGGTAAAACTGAGCCTGGCAGTGGCTCTGCTGAGCAGCCAGGACCAGAGACATGCGGGCTCTCCTCGGTGCAGTCCTGGAGAGGAGGAAGAGTTCCTTTGGCTGGAAGTGGGAGGCAGGAGGAAGTACCACTGATAGGAATTCTTGTAATGGAAGGTAGCATTGGAGGGATTGAATGTGTGAGATTTTGATGGAAAGAAGCTGAATGGCTCTATGGATTTACTGTTCTGTGCTAAGATCCCAGGTCTGGCTTAAGTTAGGACTCTGGGAGGTGTTCATTGTTATGTGACACATTTCCACAGTCGTTACTGCTTAGTCTCACTCACAACAAGGCTGCTCAAAGCCTGTCCTCAGCCTGCAGTGCAAGAAATAGGTGAAAACTGTGCTCTGGTTGAGCCTCAAACCTGAGGGAGAGGTAACAAGGTAAAGGTGATTTAAAGAGTTTAAGGACAACTGAGACTGTGCATCAAGAGAAATTAGTTTGCATCATAATGGAATTATGAAGTCTGAGGTCTTAAAAGACACACCCCCACAAGGAGATACCACATGCACACACACAGAGGAAAGGAGGAAGAAGGAGGAAAGAAAAAAACCCCCAAAAAACCAAAGGTAAAAAGCAGTCCTTGTGATTTACCCGTTGGATGCAAGCATGTGGACTCTGTATCATACTGAAGGGATAAAAGAAGCCACTTCTGGCTCCAGACTGCCAAGTCTTGTGTGGAGTCATGAGGAGTCATTTATATTTACAGAATCTCTTCATAGCCCTCTCTGATCTCAGTAAATAATAGACATATTTATAATAATATGACAAAATGCTGCTTTTTTGTAAGGCTAAATGTATTCATGTTGTTAACAGCTTATTTTCCTTTACCTTTGGACAAGACTAAGGTTAAAACAAAAATAGATCCTGCTGTACCTTTTTGACTGTGACATTGTGTGTTTTATTCAATTCTTTAGTATTTCTGAGAACTGTGCAAGTCAGCTTGTTCCTTTCAGCTTGCTTTAATGCTAGTTTTCCCTTTTCTATGATTTTACTGGAAAGAGGCAAAAACCCTGAGAAAAGCCTTCAGAATATGGAATTTTAATTATTAGTACTCAATCCAGATTTAGAGGACTTCTTTCAGTATGTATTTTTTACCAAGCAGTGAACCTTGGTTAATTTTAGAAGGTCTGATGAACTAAAATAGATGTCCTCTGCTTCAAAGTCAGATGATTCAGTTGAACCACAGACCCTTGAGCTTTTCAGGGCTGCATGGCTGTAGAGGCTCTGACTTTTAAAGCGTGTGTTAATTGTGGGAATGGAAATGCGGAATGTGAAAATTGTGGAATGGAAATGTGTTAGGGGTTTTTTCCCCCCCCTTCTTGAAACAATTTTTCTGCAGTATGCTTTGAGCTTTTATTGAAATTCTGTGAAGGTATTTACCCTAATTTTAATAGTTGGTGATTTGGCCCATGTAGTCAGGAATTCTGTGGTATATTTCTAGGAATAATTGCCTCCTTGTGCAATAACTGTGCTGGATTGCTACTCCAGCCCCTGACAGAAACTGGTAAAATCTGGGTAGGACTTGGGCTTACTCTCACTGACCAAGGAGGTTTTCTCACAAGGTAAAAGCAAAAGGTGAACTGGGATTCAGAAAAACATTCCCTCTAGTTTGAAACATTTCCCAAGCCATTCATGCCATGCTTGGAACCTCCATTCCTCCAAGCTGTCAAAAATCTGCCTTTCTGTGTTTGTGGCCTGGTTTCCAAAGCACATTCTGGCTGTTTGTCCTGCTAACTAGCACAGGAATTGAATGTTCAGCACATCCTAAAGCCATTCTGGGATTTGTTCCTTGTTTATTTGGGTATGTGCCTGGAGAATGGCAGCAGACTGTTTGTAATCCAAACCTACAAGAAGCTGGGATGAAAGTTCTCACTTTTTCCTCTTCTATCATTATTCATATTAGGCAGCCTTTGAAACTCAGAATAATGACATTGTGAGTTCCCACCAGATTTTGGGCGGGGAGAAACCACTGCAATTTGGAAGGAAAAATAAAGGAAAAATAGTTACAAAAATTTTTCTGGCTCTCTAAAATGGGAAAAAGAGCACACATGTGAGGCTGAATGGATGCACATTCCACCACACGTACAAAGTCTCTTCCAAGGCTTTGTTCGTATTGGAATCTGGCTCCAGTTCTCCCAGCAGATTTTTCATTTGGGCCCTACATTTGTGGCACATTTGTAGTCTGAGGCCCTCACTGTGGAATCAGATATCTGAAAAGCATTATGATGGGAAAAGATAATTTACCAACACAACTTTAGATTATAGAATAGAATGTTTTATATAGAAAATAAAGTGTCACCACATTGGAAATATTTCAAGGGAGCCTCGTCTGTTTTGTTTTGTAGAAATGATTCAGTGTTTGTGGTAACATCACAAGTACAATGTGGCTCCCACTGAATTTGTAAAGACAATGTATTTTGAGATACTGAATGAAACCTACTGTGTATGGGTAAAGGCAGTCTATCCAGACCAAAATTAAGGGAAGTTTCAGATTATTTTAGTGGAATGTTTGAAGGGAGAAAGGCAATGTCAAAAAGTAAAGCTTCAGAACACAGAATTTGGGTCCATCACTATAGGAGTATGGGGGAGAAATACTGGGGAGGAGCATTTAGCCAGAGGTGTAACTGGGTTTCCTGGCAGACACATGATGTATAATCCTTTTTTCCCAATAGAGTTGGAAACTTTTAGAGTCCAGGTTGCACATGTGCTCCTAAATGCTGCATAAAAATGAAGGGTACACGTGGACTATAGGAGTTTCTGGGTATTTCAGTGCTACATGCTGTGCTTTTAGCATGCAGTACAGACCAAACAAAATGTTACCCCCTCAAACTGCCACAATTTCAAGATAAATATTTGTCGATAACAAGTTTTCAGACAGTTTTCATAGCATGTAATCATGCTCTTTGGCTGCAGACTGATAAGTTTTCAAGCACAAATAGCTAAATCTAAAGTGCGGTCTATTTATTTTGTTTTTCATTAAAGGCAAAACTTTGGTTCCTAAACCAGCTCTCACACATTAAACTAAAGACATCACTCAAACTGTCCTCCGGAGCACCTGGTGCAGATACTATAAAACAAAACTTTAGAGAGAAGTAACTCTAATTTTCTGTTGCTAAGAGCATACACAATTCCCTTGTTCTAAATTGTTTTCGTGTCACAAATTGTTTCCTGAATTCTGCCCTGTGCTCACGCTTTAAGGACACTTTATCCCATAAAAACTGCAAAAGCACATAAACAGCAGGGCCCTGGTTGCTGGGGTAGCACAAACCAGAGAAGTGAGGGGATTTCACTCCTCCCCAACACACAAACACCTGTGATTCCTCTCCACGTGCTCTTTGGGTGCACCTGTCTGGGGCTGTGCTTGTGGCAGTGCCTCGCACCCAAATTCTATTTTGAACTTGCTAATAGCACTCATTGTAATTATGGTGCATTACTTAATTGGGATTCATGTAATTATTATTTTAAACTACTTTACGTGTTCTGATTTGAATTTTTAATTTAGAAAACACATATTCAGACCTTCGATCTGGTTCCCTTTGGATCGCTGTGGATGGAGCATACATTTTAATGTTACAGGTTATTTGGATACAGCAGGATTTTCCCCAATCTAGACTCCTGAATCTATGCTGGTATTTATCAGTGCAAAGTTACTGTCAGTCTAGGGTAATATATTTTAATTTCTCAAATCTATGTTTAGTCACACAATAAAACTATTTAGATTTGAGGTTCTTAAATAAAATACGTACAAAATACTTTGTCTTACAAAGTGCAACTGCAAGATACATTTCTAGGCATCTCTGTTTATAAAAATAGCTGTGCACGTGTGCAACTTTTTATTACTTGTTCTTTACTTTAGAAAAAGAAGTATATTTATATCAAATATAGAAGTCACCTTGTCCAGATTCAAAGTGAGGTGCATGGACAGGATGGCAGGAAGTGATTAACCTGGTGTGATTAAAGAGGAGTGGATAAACTTTTTACCTGGCTGCTGCCTCTATGAGCTCACAACAGCTGACACTGCAATATTCATTTTCTTTTACGGTGTGTGGGTGTCCTTTGCCTGGGGAGGTGTTTCCCTTAGGAATGGTTTCAGTTCTGGTGTCCTGACACTTTGGTTTCAGTAAGTATTCTACGGCAGGCCCTGGAACATCACCAGGATCTTATCTAGAGACACCAAGCCTGCCCAATGTATAAAATAATAAGACAGACACTATTTCAACGTAATAATTTGGACAGCCTTACTTTGTTCAGTCTATCTCCAAATGTTTGGAGTGATATAATTATCTGTATTCTGTTACTGAAAGGCTAAGTGTGTCTCATGAAGAAAATCTCAAAAAGATTTTAATTAAGTTAAACTAAAAAAAGAGATGAACTATAGAAAGTACTCTAAAGAATCTTTAACATCAAAATGAGCTCATAGCCTCTTCTAAAATAAAAGTTAATACAGGCAAGTTAATATTCCTTCAGTAAAGAAATGAAAACAGAATTGTACATTTAGAGGTCTTGAGTACTTGGCTCTTTCCAAGGCCTGTTTTCTTGCTGTCTGTCTCTCAAGCAGACCGTGAATGAGCCAAGTGTCTGCGCAGCCCTGTCTTTCATGTCTCTCAGAAAACAGGGTGTCCTTATTGCTGAGAGCCTTGCTGGTTCCCTGCTCTGGGTGCAGAGAAAATGAGTGTAATCCTCACGGAGCACAAGGATTGCCCCTGCTCAATCTGGTACCACGGGAGGCACTTTCCTTACAGGGAAGTGTGAATTCAGTCTGTTAAATTTCAGGGAAAAATACAATCACTGTACCCCTGTAGCATTCCAGAGCAGCAGGTGACCTGTTCCCATCGTCCACTCGCTGTGGGTGTTCCCGTCAGCAATCCTGGAATGCCGTGGAAAGGAAACCACAACGTGCCAGATTATTCAGATGCCTTTTGCAACAGCACAAGTCTGTAGGCCCTTTGTTTGTAATTTGGAAAACTTGGTGAGTGCCTGCAGCTTGTCAAATGCCAAATGATACAGGAGCTCCAGCAGCTCCTGCATCACAGAAATGACCGAGAGTTCCCCGGGCTTCAGCCTCGGGATGGATTTATGTCCTGTTTTCTCCCGGTGCCTGTATGGATGTCTCACACTTGTGCTCCCCGTGCCATTCAAAGGGCAGTGATCACATTGTCAAGGCAAAGCACACCCAGCACAGATCCCTTCATGGCTCTGCCCCTCGTGTGCCCGTGGCTGGGCCCTGCCCAGTGGTCAGCCCTGTGGCTCCTCAGGGTTTTGCTTCACTGCTGCTGCTGCTGCTGACTGGACATCTGCTCATAAAAACTGAGTTTTTCTTTTCCTTTTCCCCCAAACCTTGATGGATGGCCTGTATCTCAGCGCCAAAGCTCACGTTTCTCTTAACTGAAGGTGATGGATAGAGCAGGAGCAGCAGCGGAGCAGGTTATGTGTCCTGACAGCCTCGGCTGCTGCCGGGGCTCCCCTCCAGGGACTGGCAGGAGCCTTATTCCGTGCAGGAGTTCAGATCCCCACGAAGCTACTGAGAAACCAAGGGGGATTTTGAGACTCCTTCTACATAGTCTGAATATCTTTTAAAAATAGCAAGCCCAGAGTGCTCTGTTGATTTTCTGTCATGGAATTCTTTGAAGGGCAAATTTTCCTTTATGTTTTGCACAGATGGCATAATTTTGGTGGACGAACTCAGCATTCTCAAATACGAGTTCATAGGCTTTTATTTGTTTTATATGTTAAGAAATAAGATGAAAGACCGTGACCATACATTTTTCAAAAACCTGAACTATTCCTATGTTGCTCTACTATCATTTAAAAATGCTCTTTTCCCTTAGCTTGTTTCCTATACAATTTTTTTATTAAAATGAATTCAACAATAACCTTTATGAAAGAATATCTAGTTAAATTAGTTATACTTATAAATACAATGAGTTCCTAAGGCCAGGTTTTCAAGTCATATGTCAAGGTGGCTCACTAAGATCAGGGAACTTGTGCCAGATAGCAACTACAGAAGATCTGAATGTGAAGCTGAAGGCAGTTGTTTATTAAAACTTGTAGTCTAAATTTAGGCAGACAAGGGGAAAAAATCAAAGGTGACTGAAAGAGAATAGATGGCTTGGTGATATTGACTTTAAGAAGTTCCTAATCATGAAGACATACGACAGATAGAAATGTGCTGGGAGAAGTTAATGGCTTTGAAAAGAAAAGACCAAATGTACAGTAATATCCTTGAAAGTGCTGACTTCATGAGTCAACATTTAAATGGGAGCCTGTCTTCCTGCTAAATAGCTTTTCAACTTCTTTCTTATCATAGGAGTCCTTAATTAAAATAGTTCAAAGGAGTTGGGTCATAAAACTGCATTGGGTTTTTTTGTGCTGAAAAGAATTTCTGCACTCAGCAAGACTTCATCAGTTCTCAAAACTTAGCAGTTGAGTCAATAGTCTTCTTTTCACTATGGTGAACTACACATTGAGAATGCCATGAGCAATTATTTAATCTTTGTAACTCGGGTTTAGTTCAGGACCGCGGTGGGCTAATTAAAAAGTGCTTCAGTGTATCATTGATTTCTTGGTATGACCACAAAGTTCTACTTAATTCTGCCTTACTTTGAAGCACGTACTGCTGCTAGCTAAGCTCGCTGCACAAACACTGAAGGGTGCAGAAGAGACAAACGTGTCTGTCACGCAGTTTGTCGGGGCAGGGAGGGAAGGGAGGAATCAAGAAAGATCAGAAGACAGAGAGAAGAGTTTTTAACTCGCAGGGGAAAACAAGGTCTATGGTATTGGTTTAAAATACCTGTTCAGTCAGTCAGCCTCACAAAATTCTGAAGGAAGGTTTGTTGTTTTCTCAAGACAAAGCCTTGCAGAAAGTGCTGCACTGCCAGCACCAGGCATTGTGTTTCAGTGATCTATTTGCTTGTCAAAACATCAACATCACCAATTCATTGCACTGCCTCAAGAATGACCTCCTCTTAGCCCTGCTTTCTGCAGTTTGCAGTTTCATTCATTTGTCATGTTGCAATCCTGTTTCTGGTTTAAATTTCCACTTCTGTTGAAGACATAAGTCCAAGTAGTAGAGTGAAAAATCCCATAACCTCATTCATAACTGTCATGACCTTTAATTCAGAAGCCATGGCTCTGGAATAGCTGCAGTTAATAGTCTTTTTAAGAGGTCTAGTCAGTCTTTGTCTGAAAATTCATACGGTAATGTTGATTGGAAAATTGATAAGGCTCAGGTGGAAAGTGAATTGGAAAATAGAAAGCTCAAAATTTTAGTCTTTTTATTATTATTATTTCAATTCAGCTGTCCTGTTAGAATGCTTCTTGTTCCAGTTCTGCCCTGGAGTTTTGTGCTTTATTTTATTGGCACAGGACATAAAAGCAGTTATGTTTTTGAGTCTGCTGTCATGAGATGATATTATCAGCTCACAGTGAAGTATGGGATGTAAGAAAACTGAGTGATAGCAACAATGGTGTTAAGCTAATCAGGTGAAATATTTTGCTTTTTAAACATTTATATTTCTGTAAAATATGTTTTCCACATGAAGCTGGTGCTCACCTGAATACTCTTGCTCATTCACCATTAAAACTATTTCCCTAGGAAAAAAACCCAGTTGACACTTTTTACCCTGCTCCCACTAATGAAAAATAAGATGTGATAGCCTACAGTAATTTATACTAAACTGCTGTGAGCAATTGTTGAGGGGAGGCTGTAAAAATTCCCCTCTGATTGTCTCTGCATTTAAACTCTTTGCAATCAGGGTAGCAGCTCATGCAGAACACAACCTTCCTACTGCTGTGGAGACAGATCTGTGCCTGACTGATTACAAACCAAATTAGCCATCTTCTGTAGGCTACAGTAAGCTCCAAACATTCCATCCTGGAGAATTTTGGAAAGCTGAGTATATGAGTGACTGACAAAGTATAAAACTAAATTAAGAGCTCAAGTCCCCTTGTCTTCTCAAAATTCTTGTCTCGGTATTTAGAATTCTATTTACACCCAAGCCAGCTCCACTGCTGAAAGAATGGCATCTGTCAAAGTCAGAGTGATGTGCCAGTAAACCCCTTATAGTTTTGCATCTTTTCCCACATACCAGGAATTGCTTTGACATGTTGAAACAAATGCCACCAAATCCCTTTTCACAAATTTTGGTTGTACTCAAATTCTCAGTATATTTCTGCTTCCTGCCTTTTCTAAAATAATACATTAAATTCATTGTCACATCCACAGCAGTGGAAGATTATCCAACTTCTGTAAATTAATTTGAATGAAGCATCTTCTTGTTCATAGTGAATTCAGGATCTCTCACTTGTGGGTATATTCACTCCCTCCCCAATTACTTTAAAACCCTTGCATAGCTGGGCTTCTCTCAGAGAATCAGTAATCAAGTCAAATGCTGCAGGATCATCTGGTTTGGAAGGAAAGCTGCTCTCTCAGAGTCTCTCTGTATGCTGGGACTTGCTTCCTACAGCAAAAATGTGTGGCTGGTGTAGCTCATGTATTTCCCATATTGCCAGGAAATTGATTTGAGGATTTTAAGAGCTCCTTTCTTGCTCCCGGCTCACCTTGTCAAGCTGCTTAAATCCATAGGAATATGGAGCCTCTTGGCCCCCAAGAATCCAGACAAAGACCTGCTCCCAGCTTCCCACCAAGCTGGGTAGCATAGCAACCCTTCCAGCTGGCTCCTGCAGAGATGCCCAAAGTCACAGCTACCCTCAGATTCAGCCCTTTCATGGTTCTTACAGAGCTCTCAAAGGGAGAAAAAAATCTCATTATTTTGTTGCTAAGTCCATAGTGTTCCAAGCTGTGCTGACTCTTTGGTCAGAGTTCAGTGCAACAAACTGTGCAGGGAATATTTTTTGACTCAGATAAAGTTTTGGGAAACACATTACATTTTGCTTGTGATTTTGAAATGTAGTGTGTGCTCTGAAATGTGTTTTCTTCAGCTCACCCAAGCCCAGGAAGAACAGAGTAGACAGCCTGTTGCATGTTACAACACCTTCCCTTTTCTTGAAACAGAAAATACAAATAAAGGAGTTCCTTGGTTGTTATTTTCCCTGTACTGTGTCCCCTTCCAGCTTCCTGTTGGAGTCCCAGCCCCCTGAGTGGTGGGGCAGCCTGAGAGCCAGAAAAGGCCTTGAGGCTGTGTAAGTGCTGCTCAGCAGTAAATAAAACACCTCTGTGTTAATAACTCTGTTTTGATCACAAATCCAAGCCACAGCACCACGGGGGCTGCTAGGGACAGAATTAACCCCATCCAAGCCAGTGCAGCAGGTTTCCCTGGGCCTCAAAGAACTTTCCCGAAACTGTAGAAAATTTATGATTCATTTTCACCACCCATTTTATAAGTGACGATACCTGGACTAATATTAATGCATTTTTTAATTCCTGCTGTGAACCCGAGCTGAGGTAGAAAGATCATATTTCTGTTCAAACGAGTCTTCTTCCTTAAAATAATCCCAAACCAAATCCAAACATTTCACTAAACAATGCATTGTCATAGCACTGCTATTCCCTACACCTTCCCTCTCCATATGATGTTCCATGACATAATAATAATAATAAATAATCCTGCAGCAGTCTCACCTCTATCAATATATTTAAATGCCTGGTGTTTGTTGCTTTGCTCTTCAGCAACAGAGAAAACACTACTGCCATGTGTCTCATTATTGCTGATTAACCACTGTCCAGCTGCAATAGTTTCAATCATTTTGTGATGTTGAATCCCAAAATACTTCTAAAACACAAGTGCAGTTTGAGAAGATATGGCTCAGAAATTGTTCACAAGTTGCATGGTTCAGAATATGCATTTTACCAGCCATGGAAATTTTTGGAATGAATTGTGTGAAAAAATCATGTGGACATTGTTTTCTAGTGACTTCAGATGCTGTGGGTTTTTAATGCTTTACTTGATGCATTTTAGCTTAATTTTTTTAGTGGATGCCTAGCTCTGTTTTAAGAGGAAGTGTCCTGCCAGTGAACAGCAAAGTGTGTGTATCACAGTCTTCAAAATCTCAGAGCCTACCAGGTCAGCCAGGTAAATAAGGCAATTGTTCTAGTTCTGCCTAAGAAATCATAAATATTGTCCTTAACTGTTGATGTCAGGCTGCTTCAGCAGTGCTGACTGTGAAGTCAGCAAAGTGATTAATGACTCATTAAAAATTAATACATTTCCCAGAAGAATTTGCAGGGATTCTACTGTGAAATTCCTGCTGTACTCCATGGGAGCTACATGACTTAATCCCCATGACCCGCACTTTTTGAGTAACCTTTTGGAAAATAAGCAACTTAAGCAGCTGGAGACATGCACAGTTACAAGGCGTTGCGTGGCATTACACCATGCCAGACAGGAATCATTCCTGAAATCAGAATGTTATTGAGAGGCCTAGACTGGGAACTCCAGAAAAGCTGTGTTGGGAGTGACTGGGGGAGGATCTGTTCCAAATGCTGGAAAGCTTTTGGCTTTATCCATGATGAGGCTGGAAGAGGTGCTGAGCTGGGTTTCACCGCAGAATTCACACACGTACGGCCACTCAGTCTACTCTCTCCTGAGAGCAAATATTTCGGAAATATGTCATGAAAGTTTCTAGCAGACATAAAATCAAAAACCTGTTGTTGTTGAGGACAGATTCCCTAGTGAAGGGATGAGGTGTCTTTGACTTCTACACCCAGTAATTCCTTACAGAGGAGGAATACAGGCCGTGTGCTGTGCAGAAATGTGGTGCAAGTCAGCTGTGTCTAAGGTGCACTGTCAGATGGATTCTTCATCCATCTCAGCAACATAGAGAATCTTCATTTATTCATTCATTTTCTGGTGTGTTTTTCCATTCCAATATCACACAGATTCTCCCTCCCACTCCCTACTATACAGAAATTATTTTTGATGCAAGGGGTGATGTGCAGCACATTTTTCTGTGCCTTTAAATGGAAATCCCTGACTTTTAATTCAGAGAAACTGGTATTTATTGACAAGCTTGCACAGATAGATCTCCTGGAGTTAATTATGTGATATCTTTCTAAATTTCTACCATAGTTCTGTATAGAAGGATATTTCTTGCTTTGAACCATGCTTGGTATTTACTCAGGTAGCATCTCCATTGCCTTTATGGATTAGTGAGGGACCAGGCTCTTTTGCTGGCAGAAAGTAGAAAACTATGTGATGCTGGAATTATTTATTCCACATAAATAACCGAAGCAAGATCATTAACCTCATTGCAGCACTGTGACCGTGCCCTCTTCTCCACACTCTGCTCTTTTAATCACACCATCGATCATTCATCATCTTTCATACCATATTCAAAAACTTTGTCCTTGCCACAAGGGATATTCACAGTCTCTAAATTCTGTGCTTTAAAACATGGACAGTTGTAATAAAAAGGGGAAGCAAGAGTAGAATGAACAATTGGCAGGTTTTTACCATTACTTATACGCAACTGTTTGTGATTTAATTCTTCATATGCTCACACAAACCATGACCCTTAAGGATATGTATTTTTAAGGTGTATCACTTGTCACAGGGGTAGAAAGCAGCTTTCAGCAGACTCTGATGTGGTGTGCAGGAGCTGTTTAACAGGGAGCTGTAGACGCACTGTCACAATGGATCCTGCAAGTCTAGCTGGTGTCTCAGGAGAGGGAAAGTCACACAAAGCCACCAGCTCCAGCAGTGAGAGGCTCCTCTTTGGCTGTGATGGGCATGAATCAGGCCTGGTGCCAGGGGTTGTTTATGTGCACAGTTATATTTAAGCAGTAAACAGTGGAAGCATTCATTAAGCTGAACATTAAGAGTGGGTGACCTCTCACTACCCAAAACAGTCACATACAAATAGTAAATTAAATCAAGCATTAATCAAAACTGTAAAATAGCCTGCTTAAACCTTTCAGAAACAACACACCCACAACCTTCTTCCAAACCCTTGTCAAACAAACGGTTTTTGCAGAGTATCTGGAAGGTCATCAAGTCCTGGGCTATTTCAGGAGCAAGTTCCAGATGGTCTCTAACACGCTGAATAATGTATGTGTGTGTGGGAGTGGGGAGAGAGGGGCTCCAAGGAACTATTACACTGATAGGAGTAAACCCATGCATTTTGCATCCATCTATGCCAAGCTAGGTGTTAAAAAAGCTCTCGTGTCCTTTATTTCAAGTGGCAAAAATAACTTGTTTTGAGAATCTTTACTGACAATATCAATTTCATATTTCACTCAGCAGCACTCTACGAAACCTTTAGCTCTTGTTGGGACTACAATTCTCTCAATTACAAGAGCACTGCTGTTTTAATGGGGTGTGATATTTGTAGTGTGACATTCCACATGAGTAACCTTTGATCCTGTAATTCTTGCCATGCTATAAAGTGAAAATCTTAACAGCTATATGTGCATTATTATACGTAAAATAATTATATGGTATAATGCAAACATAAATGCTTAAAACTGCTTTGCATGAATATCATGGGGCTGTTTGCTTGAATTTACAGGGGGGAGTTGCTTGATAGTGAGCTCAGCATCCCCCAGCAGCCCAGAAACTGCCTGTGCTGGGCTCATCCCCATGGTGTGGGCAGCAGGGCAAGGGAGGGGATTGTCCCCCTCTAATCTGCTCAGGTGAGAGCAGATCTCACCTCTGCACCTGCAGCTCTGGGGTCCCCAACACCAGAAGGATGTAGAGATGTGGCGGCAGCATGTCCAGAGGAGGCCACGGAGATGCTCCCAGGGCCGGAGCCCCTCTGCTCTGGAGCCAGGCTGGGAGAGCTGGGGGTGTTCACCTGGAGGAGAGAAGGCTCCAGGGAGACCTCAGAGCCCCTTCCAGTGCCTAAAGGGGCGCCAGGAGAGCTGGAGAGGTACTTGGGACAGGGGATGGAGGGACAGGACACAGGGAATGGCTTCCCACTGCCACAGGGCAGGGTTAGATGGGATATTGCAAGGAATTATTCCCTGTGAGGGTGGGGAGGCCCTGGCACAGGTTGCCCAGAGAAGCTGTGGCTGCCCCTGAATCCCTGGAAGTGTCCAAGGCCAGGTTGGATGGGGCTTGGAGCAACTTGGGATAGTGGACGGTGTCCCTGCCCATGGCAGGGGGTGGAACTTGGTGATCCTTAAGGTCGTTTTCAACCCAAACGATTCTGGGAATCTATGAGTTTTTTAAAAGCACAGGATAGAAAGGCAGTAAATGCTGTTTGAACATAATGTGTCAAACTCTGACAATCCGTACGTCTCAAAACACATCACCACCTTGAATGAGTTTGCTCTGAGCCTTCCTGTCTGCCCACATTATGTGTAATAGAGAAAAGCACTGACCAGATTCTAAGTTAAGAACAAAATCAGACCACCTGGATCAGCTGTGGACTTAGGTCAGAGGTGAAAATGGGATTTATTACCCAGTGGTCCTTTTCAGCATCAGGGCTCTTAGCCCTGCTATTGCATTCTGGCCAACGCTGTAATGAAGGATGAAGGATATGGAGTAAATAAACTTTTGGTGCCTTCACTCCTGCATGCAGGAAGATATAGATGGCACTCTATGGCTATCAGTTATAGAATAAAAAAAGAAACAAAACTAAATATTCTGCCATAATGTTAAATTTTAATAATGATGCTAATCATGTCACTAAATGGAAGGCTTTTTTTCCCATTGCTACCTTTCAAGTTCCCTTATGGCCACAGCTCTAAACCCATGCTCTTGGTGAAAATCTGTTCATCTGTAGAGAGACCAAGGAAATGGAAGAAATTGCACATGGATAAATCAGTGCATCGTTTTTGTCCTAAGGTAATAATATTTCAAAGTACTTTCATTCTGATGGTTTTCAGAATAACTATTTGAAGTGAATTGTTGGCCTTGGACAAATTCCTGGAGGAGATAATGACGTACATGTCACAAAAGAAATCATTGTTATAGGCACAGCTGGTGACAGTGCTCTGTGTCGACAAACAAGTAAGTTGACATAAAGCCTACCATTCAATTACTGGCATAAAGAAATCTCCTCTAAAACAAGATTGAAGACATGGCCTATGGCACCTCAAGTTTGAATAATACAGCAATGGTAAAAAATAGACAATGTCAGCAGTGCAGTAGGAGAAAAACTTAATTTCTAATCCTCATCGTGTGTAGTTCAGAGGACTAATACAAAATTTAAATTTCCTATACAGTCCGTGTTCAATAATGGAATTTTTATGTTTTGTACATAAGTAAAAATATGTTTCCAGTTTCACACTCTGGCTATTAACTCAAGGTACTTCAGATTTCCAGACCCTCCATTTGAGTTCTCTTCTCCAGGTCTGTCACTGTTCATGAGCTCCAAAGTGCATTGATATTGTTCTTCAACCTCTGCAAGAGAATACATAAACCCATTCACAACAGCAAATTGTTCCCTGGAAATATTGGATCACTGAAGTGGATTGGCTATTGTCAAAATTTCACTCAGAAGACAATAGAAAACTGAAATAAAAGTTATCAAACAGTTTGCTGTCACTGCAGCTCATGGTGATGCTCAGGTGTGTCTTTGGCTGGACACTGCTCTGAGATACACTTTAGGGTGGCTGAAGAAAATTAGGTGTGAGAACCTGGATCTTCAGGTCCTTCAAAGAGAAATCTGATGAAGAATAAGGAAATGATGAGTTTCTCACTGGTGACTGGCTACAGGTGTTCTTAGGGGAAGTTAGAGGGGGAGCGAGGACTGCAGGTATTGATTACATTGTGGGCGTGGTTAGGGAGCACGCGAACTTAAAAGGAGATAGTTCTGTGGGCAGGCAAGTCTTTAATGCTCACACATATCCTGAAGTGTCACCAGAACAGAACACGTGCAGGGAGTTCTGAGGACTTGGAGAAGGGGCAAATGAAGTCATTAGGCTCAGTCTTCTCTGGGTGACAAAATCTGGTGATTTCCATTGGGTTCTGCCCCTTCCTCTGGGGATTCTTTCAACAGGCAGATCTACATTTCTGTTTTATTTATTGACTCATCTGTTCCACATACTCAGTTCTAAACACACAACATAATTTATCACGTCAGTGAATAAGCAGCACAGCAATGCCCAGTAAGACTGTTCGTGGAAGTAACAGTTATATGTTTTCTTCATGGTTCTGCACAATTGTTGTGATTGTGAGTTAATCAAGGCACCCCCAACCTTTGAAATATCTGAGATCACTGATTCCTCTACTTGTCCTTGAGGAAGAAAATTTCTGTGGAGCCAGTCTGGCTGCCTGTGATGTCACAGGAGTGTGTAAAGCTGCATTTCCCACAACAGGAGGTTGCGTTCTGCTTCTGCTTAGGCTGGAGTTGCTGCAGGGTTCTGCTGTTGGTACCTGGGACTTGAAAGGTGTTGCAGATTTTTAAGTGCTCCCTTTTTATAACAGCAGTTCTGCAGAAGAGGAACTCATGGTTTAATTAGAGACGGAAATTTTAATTTAAAAGATACTTTGTAAGAAAAAAAATCAATGTCATTAGTTCTAGTCATGTGTTTTTTTCTATCCAAAACCAAACGATAAATTCCTATCTCAGTTAAATAAAAGCGACTCAGAGGAACTTTACAGAATACCAAGGCTCTTCTCTTATAGCTCTGCTTGCATGGAATGCTCTTCTTCAGGGTTTAAATTTCTGCTGATTTTTTTAAAGTTTAAATGCTTATATATGAGGAATGAGATTTAAATTTAGGAAAAAAAATATCCATTTGATATGTTTCCTCTTTGTCATATGGAGAAATTTCTTTTTTTTTTTTTAATTCTAAGACTTAATTTCCAACCACCAAAAGTTTTATACTTCTGAGTCAAGTATGTGGACAAGCACCTTAGATCCAAATGCCCAAATCATTTCTAGTTTTCTACTTGTTTAAGAATATTTATGTACTTTCCTGTACATGCAAGCTTGCCTGTGACCTATAAGGTATTAAAAGAAATGGGACTATTTATAAAACATATTAAAATTTAACAGTCACTTTTAACTAAAAAAAAAAAAATCCAAAACCAACCAAACAAAACAAAGGTATCTTTAGAAAAAGTACTGAGGTGAATGATGGGAATTCAAATTCACCTAAGCTAATAGACAATCTGGCCTTGTATGAATTCCATTGGAGGTTTGATGTTAAATTTTGCGACGTTGAACTACACAGACTTTAACACATGGTTTTTATTTGACAATATTTGAAAGGTACACTGCAGTTGAATTATTTCCGATTCCTAACATAGCTCAACTTGGAGTGGAGAATGTGGTTCCTGTACATTTAAATATGCAGTTGAACAAGAAGTCTTTTTTTCAGAATGAAAACAAGCTCACAGGTCCATTTGAAGTCCACACCCACTCACGGGGCTACTCCTGACACTGCACAGGAGAATTGTGATGGATTAACTGAGTGCATAACAGATATTGTTTTAGTGCATTAGCCCTGATTTCCTGCTCCAAGTGATTGATTGAGCCCCAGTCAAGACAGTGTCCACAGCAAATATTAAGCAAACTTACCCAGACACAATCAATCACTTTTATCAAAAGATCACCACATTTGGAGCAAAAAAATGCTTAAGCCTAACCTGCTTTGCACTGCCTTCATCCTGGTTTAATTATATTTCTTAAAGGCACAGAGAAACAGATTGTGTTTGTGAAACTGTTGTTTGCTCAGTGCGTTTCTCCAGGCTGGGCAGCTCTAAAGTGCAGAGGTGTCATTTGCTTATATTGCAACTTGTTTGCTATTTTAGGGAAATGTAGGGTTCAAAACAGAATATTTAGCGATTAACCTGACAGTAAGAAAGGTAATTTGTCCATAAAAGCTGACCCTGGTGCTTTAGCCATCATGGATTACCACCAGTGCAATATTTTTTTCTGAGCACTGCATTTCTAAATAATTCTCCTATATTCTGCTGTGCTTTTGCTTAGTTTATTTAACAATTACTTAAGCACTTATAAATACTATTTAAGCATAGTAAAAAGGTCTTATATATAGCACACAAATGGGATTTTATAATTTTGAGGGTGTAGAAGGTTCTGTTTCTCACGTGATATTAGAGCTGGCCATAAGCTGAGAACTGTCAATGTTCAGATGGGTCTGTCTGCAAACCCTGGCAACAAACAGACAGCACAGGGGGGCTGGAGCTCTGTCTTGGGTGATGGAGTTTAGACTCTCAACACACTTGGTAGGATTCTATTTAACACCAGAAAAAAAAAATTTTTTTTACATAGATAGGAATTAAAGAACCTGTCAAACTAAAATGGAGTAGGAAGGATTATGATCCTATGCTATAGGGGGAAAAAAAAGTTAGGTAGCAAAATTTAGTTACTAAAAGTTGGGTTTTTTCTTAAATCTAAGAATTCCTTATTGGAAAATAAAAAGGGAAAATAGAAAAGCAGACTTTAGGAAGTTGGTAGTCAACTGTAGGGGAAACTGTGGAGTTAGAATTGGTCTTTGGCCTAAGATTTCCTCACCATGCAATTTAACTTTACAAACTTTCTCTGCTGGCTTCGGAGCTATAAAATAGTGGTATATCACACCACCAGCCTGCAGAGAGCAGTAGAATTGGGGTTTGTCAGTCCGACAGCAGTCACTGCTGGCAGCCCAAGACACCACCACCAACTGGGTGTCAACCTTCACTTCTTTTCCTAAGCTTAGCTATAAAAATCATCACTTGAAACCAGCCCCTGCTTTTCCGCTAAAGGGATTTTTCCAATCCTGTTCACACTGTAGCTGGAAATCAGAGTTTCCCCCACGGCTGTGAGTCAGTGTTGGATCCATGAGCACTGATGCAGTTTTCAGTTGCCTTCCACCCAAGCACTCACTGGAGTGACTTTCTGGGGTGTGACATTCCACCAACCTCTTACAATCCTGGTTAGGCGGATTTTTATAGCACAAGCAGAGTAAAACAACTTCTTATGGTTCAGACAAGAACACAAATGCTTGTCCTGTTTATATCCAAGAGAGCATCTGCAGCAGACTTTAATTGCTTCAGAGCATGCAGTGGGAATGGCTTCAACTGAATTTAAATTGCAAGCTCGGTCAAATAAAATGATTTTAATTGTTCATTGGCAGCCATTCAACCTACTTTTTACACTCTGATTGTTGAGAGTGTCTGCTTTGGTGTGTGCATATTAACAGTACAGAGGTGTATCATAGATACATAACAATACATGGATACATCATCCAAAATAACATTATCTACCCGTGTCATGTATGTGGCACCATGTATCAGAGTCTGAAAAACAGTCACAGAAAGTGTATTTGTATTATACATTGTAAGATCCACCCAGTAAGCAAAGAGTTCCCCTTTCCTATGTTTTCATTTTCTTCCTTCACCTATAAAGTGACTGAGGAACGAAGGGAAGTGGTCTGGTTAAGTTATTGGTTATTTTTTGCACCGTGTGTAGAGTCTTGGATCAAGCCACTCTGTAGCAAGTCAGTTGTACATGCTTCCTAAATATTCATGGTGTGGTGAGTGGACCCCAGCTGGCAGCTAAAGAGTGCTCCTTAAAGCATTTTTAATTAAGATATTTTAGGAATATAAAGAAATATACTCTGCAAATTTTCTTTACTTAATAGACTAAACCACAGTAAACCATTGGAGACTGTACAGTCTTTCATGGAAATGTCCTCATCAACTAAAGATTAAATTAGGTCACCTTGATAACCTGGTTTGGTGAACTGAATGGGTTTGATATTTGATAGTACCTCCCCTAGAGTTCTCAGTTAAAAATGGGGAAATAGCACAAGACAATCTCCAAAAGGGATTTTGTGTCTCAGTGGATGCTTTTCCTTTGAACAAAATGATGTTTCATTTTATAATTGAAATACAGTATATCTTTGAACTTTCAATAGCTAAGGCTATTAAGTAACAGTATCACATTTCATTTATTATATTACATTTTAAGTTCAATCCATGCATTTTTAATTCTGTTTATGTCTTGAGAGCTTGCCTCTAGTGGAATGAAACCAATCAAGAATCTAGAACAAGAATTAAAATTTAGGTCCTAATTCACTGCTGCCCTGTGGTTCCTTTGTGTTTGCTTGAATAAGTACAAAGGACAAATAAAATAAATGTAAGGACCCTCTGGAGAAAACTGTTCTTGTACAGGGTCAGATAATGCTCCAGCTCTGCCAGGCCCACCTAGGAGTCCCTAAATGTGAGAAAGCTGTGCTCCAATGTGACTGAAGACAGAAGGGAGTATATGAGCTCAATGCCAGGGGAGCAGAAAGAATTGCCAAAATGGTTTCACAGAAAATCTGTGTTCATATATTTAGGAAAAAAAAAAAAAAGATTGAGAGAATTGATGGTGAGGGTATTAAAAATAAATGTTGTAGGTGGGAGGAGCTGAGGTATGGGAGTGCTGGGAGAAAAATCTTGGGCATCTGTCTCTTCAGAAGTCTTGTGAGCAGAACCAAGGTGTGGTGGGTTGCTAAAGCCCCACCTGGCCCCTCACTCACTCACCCTGGGGTGGGATGGGGACAGAATCCCAGCTCTGTCCCATTCCAGCTTCTTGCTGGATGGCAGAGGCCTGGAGGATGTGCAAACAGCGCTCAGCAAGGAGGGAACCTCCCTCACCACAGCCGTGTTCAGTCACAGATCCAAAACACAGCACCACGGGGGCTGCTGTGAACAAAATTCACACAAACCACAGGACACAGCCGAGGATGCCCTGCCTCTGGGAGGACAGGTTTAACAAAGGGCAGAAGTTGCCTGAGGAGTGGGAAAACAGCCCTGAAGCCCCTGGGGAGAGCAGGAGGAGGCAGGAGGGGCTGCAGGCACCAGGGCAGGGATTCCCTGGCAGCCTTTTGGAGGCTGTGCTGGAGAGGGAAGGGTGTGGTCGAAAGCGAGCAGCAGAGAGGAGCGGCTCTGGGCTGACCATCACCCTCCCCTGCCAGGGAAGAGGAAGGAGAGGCGTCAGGCATGAAGGACTGAAGTGGAACCTGGGGAGAAAAGTAAGGGTGGGATGGGGGGGAGGGTGGTTCAGATTTTGTCGTTGTTCCCACTATTCAAATTAGCAATAAATTAAATTAACTTTCCCCAGGCTGAGTCGGTTTTGCCTATGACAATAACCACACTGTCTTAATCTCGACCTCTGAGCTTTTCCATCTGATTTTGTCTCCTGTCCTGATGAGGAGGGGGATGAAGAGAGTGGCTGGGAGGGCCTCAAGCAGCCAGGCAAGGTCAGCCCATCACATCTGGGAACTGAAGATGTCTTCTCCTGTGCCTCTACAGGGATTCATGCCTAGAGGTGTGGCTTCATTGTTCTTTCTCTGCTGACCTTGCATTGTAATTTTTATTTTCGCTCTTTTTAAATCAGACAAAAATAATGTAATCTTAAGGTAAAATGAGAGCTCAGCTTTTTTTCGCTGAACAATTCTCAGCTAAAACTTTGCTGGCTTTTTTACATTCAGTTATTTTCTTTGTTGGTAATGGGTTCATAATTCTGTCAAAACAAAGACTGGAAAAATGATGTCTGATTTAATACTCACCTTTTTAAAGGACAGAGCTTTTCTGAGTACAGGAGAGTTCAGGGAAGAATGTTAAAACTCAGAAATTTAGCAAGTCCTCCTGTATTTTTCAACCCTAAGCACTGTTCTGTATCCCTGGAATCAGAATAAGGCTTGATCTTTGAGAATCTCTGTCTTGTTGATCATCTTTTGCCTTTAGGAAGGAGGAATTTTTGTCCATTATCAGATTGGTCTGGCCACTTGGAAGGGTTTTTATTCTAGAAGGAAGTTGTTTTTTTTTTTCTTTCTTGTCAGTTAGGCTCAATTTTAAAGCTAATTTTTGCCATTTATGATAGGATGGTACATGTGATTGCAACGTGGAAGGGATGGCAAGTGTGATAGAGCAAGGCTCTGTCTCAGGAACAGTTCTCTGAGCAGTCTAGACTGTAATGCTATCTGATATCAGGCTCTGCACTGTATTTCAGTCAACATCTCTCTCAGAAATACAGTGACTACTTTTCTTGAGTATTTTTGCTTTCACTTGTCTGTGAGTCTTTTTATCATGGATTGTACAGAAAAGGATGAAATATTTTTTCCATAAAGACTTCGATGTGCTGTTTTTATTACTTCCATCTTCCCTGGCATCCTTCTGCACTCTGGAGTCTTTGTTTGTTTGTTTGTTTCTTGCTCTGTGAGCAGAGGGATGGGGACATTCCTTCAGCTGTTTGCATCCACGTGTTCTGCACTTCTCAGGACTTACTTATTCCAGTCCCTCCCTTCCCTGAGTTCTTGATGTCCTGACATCCAGATGAGTCACCCAATGCATTATTTTTTTGGTTGTTAGATTGATTTTATATGTGAAATTCATTTCAGATGCCTGTCCTGAATATACTTGTCGGCCTTCAATTTGCCCGAGCCATTGAGCAGAATTCAATTAGATGTGTTTATGGGATGCCTTCTCCCCAGGCCTGCAGCTCAGCTGCAAGGGGGAGAGGGCTGGGGAATTTGTCCCTTGCAAGCTGCAGTTGCTGGAACATCCTGAGTCATCAAACATCTTCCTGTGGAGACGCAGAGCAAGTTCCACCTCAGGTATTTGATCGCAGCACGTGGCACAGGTGGGCAGTGTGGGGGTGCCGATGGCTGAGCCCACAGAGGAATGTCAGGACTGCCCTGCTTTATTTAAACCATAGCTTTTGCACAAAATGCAAAGTGTCTGCCCCACCTTTCTCTTTCAAGTTTTAGTCCCAAATTTGGTGTTTGTCCAGAACCAGTTTCCTTCAAACTGATGGTAAAAATTTTATTTCTGTATGTAGGGCCACCTTAGTAAATAGCTGTATAAACACAGGGCTATATTAGTATATAGACATATTAGTGTATAATTAAAAGAGATTATTCTAACAGTTGTTTTAGGCTTCTTTTCAGAACTACTCTGAAAACTAGTTGTTGATGTATGCTGAGAAATAGAAAAATTAACATGTTTATAAGCATTTCTAGTATTTTTGGGTTATAGAAAATAAATAAAAATAATGTGCTATTACATTATATTACATACAGAGAGGGGTATATTTGGCCAAATATGTAATAGGAGCAATGGATATTGTAGTGGTTTCCTTTATCATCAGGTTGGGAATGTAGTTCTACTGGTACATTTGTATTTCACTCTGCTTCTCTATCAGCTAGCAATGGCATACTATTATTTCTAGATGAAAACAGTCAGCAAAACAGTTTTTCCACTTTTAATCAGCAGAGCTGTGTATCATTTTAAAACTATATCCAGAGACAAGGCAAACTTCCAGACCCAGGAGTAATCCTCAAGCTGTGTGTGCACAATGAGAAGATTCTGTAGTTCATTTCTGTGAAGGCACATTAGAGCAACATAAATGCCATTTTCCCTATTTATTTATTTGCCATGGAGTATAATTATATCCATAGATTCCAAGCCTGTGTTCCCTGCTTTCCTACTGCCATATGAGAGTGTTATTAGCAAGGCAGTGCAGAACTGTTCTCTGTTATGGGGCTGATGCTGGTGCTGGCTTTGAGGAAAGCATCATTAAAGCCCTTTATCCTTAAAACCTCCTGTGAAAGCACCATTCCTGATGGTGCACTGCTGTGACACAGCACCAGGCTCCTGGCTGCTGCATTCCTCAGAGCACATTAGTGCAAAGCAAAAATAAAAAAGGAAGAATACTCCAGAAATGTGGGTTTTTCTCGTACAAATGTTTTCTTAAAAACATGAATGTGCTTCCAACAAAAAGCCTGTATGAAAACACAGCTCAAATCTGGCAAAGTTCAGGCATCAGTTTTATAGCCAAAGCCTTTCTTTAATCAGAACTTGAAACCCGTGAGAGGAAAGGGGCCATAAAATCAATTCTAAGTAATCTTGGAAATGAGATAATAGTCCATTAATCTCATCAATATAAGCATGAAATTTTCTGCTGCAGTTCATGCCTACACATTTGTAATAAATTTATCACTGGAAACAGGACAGAAGCCATAGGATTACTGTAGGGGTTAGTGCCTCATGCTTCCACTGCAGCCTTTGTTCAATTTATTTTTTTAATATATATTTTTTTCCCCGCGGTGAAAATATATAATTCCTTTGTGGAACGATGCCAACCAAAACTTGTTACTGGTTTCGAATTAAATGAGAATTAGTAGTGAGTTTATAAGGTGTGACTCGTGAATCAGTGTCGAAGGCTGAGGTGGCAGGGACTGGAGACAGCAGTGCTGCGGCCTCGTGGTGCCTCTCCAGATGTGGCTGCTGCTGGGCACGCTGGGGAACTGCTGGGAGTGTCACTTGTTACTCTGCTGGAGTTGTGCCTTTGCTTCGCTCTAATCCCTGGGTACGGAAACCACCAGAAAACACTCAGAAATTGTTTCTTTAAAATAATTTTTGAAAAGCAACTCTTTCTTTGAGAAGTTCCATTTATCAGGAGGAAGCTCAAGGAGACGGTTCCAGGTTTTCAGGGAAAATATATTTTTATTTTTCTCCTTTCCCTAGAGGCTCCCCACCCCTTGGAGAACTTGTCTGAACGTAAGGAAGTGCAGTTGGCTTTACAGGAAAGGAATCTGCGTGGTCTGGACCACTGGGCCTTCTCTTCCCTGTGAGGGTGGGGAGGCCCTGGCACAGGTTGCCCAGAGAACTGTGGCTGCCCCATCCCTGGAAGTGTCCAAGGCCAGGTTGGACAGGGCTTGGAGCACCCTGGGATAGAGGAAGGTGTCCCTGCCCATGGCAGGGGGTGGAATGAGGTGGGTTTTAAAGTCTTTCCAACCCAAACCATTCTATGATTCTCCAGTCTCCTCAGATGAACAAGGATCTCTCTTTGCTCATTTTTCTGTGAGTTGTCCTAGTCTGCGGTTCATTTTAGTTGTACTTTCCCACATTAGAATCATCTTCACTGGATCATGGCATAAAGGCAGAGGCCAGGAAGAATGTAAAGGTGTGTTTTAACCATGTTGCAAAGACTCTCTCCATGAAACACAATCTGTCAGTCTTGATTCACTGAAATGGAGGGCAGAATTTCTGTCAGTCTGGCAGGACAGGTTTTACTGTGAGTGGTGCAAGCCTTGTTTTATAGAGCTGAGCAGCCTCAGATCACCACCAGAACTGAGCACCAGAAGGGGCTTTGCCAGCGTGGCTCTGCTTTCGTTTTTGATAAACAGCTTCTGTTTTCCTCGAATGTTTTTGCTACCTTTGGATCAGAAGCACTTGCATCATGGGCAAATATTCTATGATGCCACATAATTTCAGGCTTAATTAGTCCTTCCAATCTTGCCCTTTCTGGCGGGGAAATCAGTGGGTGAAGCAGCGTGTGCTGGGCCTGTCTGAGTTTGCACTGAAAACCCGACTGAGGTGACTCTTTTGTCATTGATTATTGGGGAGGATTTCTCCAGCTGGATGCCTTCTGCCTGGTCACCATAAATTAGTTTTGTGTCACTGCCTCTAACAACCACAACACACTGATAGTCTTTAAATGATGGTTTATATGACCTGAGACAAGATCTAGCCTTATTTTTCTGCTCTATTACCTTCAAAGAATAGTCTTTCTATTATTAACAGGCTGTGGTAAAATAATTGCAAATTCCTTTAAAATTTATGGCAGCTTTGTTTATTGCATCTCATGAATGCAAACCCTAGCAGAATTTTAAACTATTAATGAGCAGATGTAAGTATATGTATTTTAATAATGTGATAATGTGATCTTTTTTTATTATTTTAGAAAGGTTTACAGCTTGAAGGTTTTTCAGAACTGTTCTGGGTTGATTTTTCTACAGCTGTATAAATAAGATAGGAATTCTCTGACAGCATGATAAAGTTATAAACTGGCTGTGAGGACACAGTTGTGTCCGTAAGAAATTGGGTCTGCCCTGGCAGGTACCACAGGCAGAATCTTCTCTGGTTGGAGTCACATTTCATGAAGCAAAAAAGATAGTGAATAACAATGTATCAGGAGTGAACCATTCGGTTATAACTGAGCATTTTTCATCTGATTTTCAAGTAATGATCTGAAACTGTTTGAAACTGTTTAATAGTAGTTTTTAATATTTCAGTGCTTTGTAAGCTTGTAGTTGCCAGTGTCCAAGTGAGCAGATCATTGCTTTCTAAAAAAAAAAAAACAACTTTCAAAAAAGTAAATATAGAAATTCAATTTTACATATACTGGCACTTTTGATTAAGGACAGCAAACTCCTCTTTTGTATTGCTAAATCTCTGAAAGGGTTTTATTGTTTATTTGACATATTGGAGGCAGTTTTCAATCTGCTGCTACAGAAAGACTGTGAAATAACCCCAGACTGGTCATTCACAGGACAGAGCTGAGCCTGCTGGCCAAGCTGGTGGTGCCTTGAGCTTTTCTGGGTGAGGTCCTGGTAGGTATTATACAAAAATTCCATGTGTTCCTTGAATTAATCTTCTTCCCCAGAGGTCTGGGGTAAGGCAGATCGTGTGCTCCCTCAGCTCCAGGACTGGTGCACAATAAATCACTTTAGATGGTTCTTGGTACTTCTGAGCCTTGTTTGGGAATCTTTGTGAAAACAATATTCTCCTTAGACTAACGGTAATCATGAGGTTCTCGAGGTTTAGATACTTTTACACTGTAGAAGTGAACAATATCTGCTAAAGATAAAAAAATGTTAGCACATTATTCACATCAGAGCTTCTCATTTATTTACTGTGGTTAAGTCCTGTCTTCTGCTATGATCCTTTTGTTGGAAACCTTGGAAGAGTTTGATGGAAAAGGGAACACAAAGGGGCCTTGTGAGTGGATTACTGGAATACAGTGTCTGACACAAGGCCTTTCACATCCCATTTCACAAACTTTTCATCACCTCATTATCTTCTGACACCTTCCAGAAGGTGAAGAATGCTCAAGGAAAATACAAAAATCATGAGACCTCTTCAAAACCTCCTGGACTTTCAGGAGTGGTGAAATGGTGGGGCTTTCAATCTTGGCACTCAGTTCATAAGAGGTTGTTTGGTGAAAAGAAAGATGTAAAATAGAGTAGAATAGAAGGAAATAAAGCTACTGTTATGAAAGAGAGAAATGAGGAAACATAGATAGAGAGGAGGAGTGCAAGAATTTTATATTTAAGGCATTAAAAGCTGAAAAGTCAAGGAAAGGGCAAAGGGGAGAGATTTTTTCAGTGTTGTGAAAGAATTATGCCTCACTGGAGAACTTGCATAGATTTTTAAATCTAATGGGCAAAGGCTAATTGTTCAGGAATTCATTTTACTCTGTTGGTGTGTGGGCAAATATATCTTTCAGACAGAGATTTGATACCCTGAGTACAGAATCAGGACACAATATTCTCCAAAGCACAGAGAGCTTTGCATGGGGAGCCGTGGCCAGCCCAGCTGTGTGTGGTTCCAGGCAGCAGAGAGGTGGGAGAGGGACCTGTGTCAGGGATCCCTGTGGGACACAGATCGAGGCAGGCGAGTGCAAAGCTGTGTTGGTTGCTCAGAGCGAGTGGCAGCAAATGTGCAACTTTTGTGGTTCTGATGAACTTGGTGGATGCTGCACATAATGCAGGCATTTTCAATAAAGAAGGACTTCATCTTAGCTGATTTGCACAATTTACATCAATAATTAACCCCTCTGTTATCAGTCCACAAACTGTTTCCTAACACTGTTAGTCCCAAACTGTTCCTAATTCACTGCTGGATTGGGTGTACGTGGCCGGGATCTGGGAGCTGAGGGGCTCCAGGGGTGGGGACATCTGTCACCAAAAAGATTTTAGGGCCTGATTTGCTCTTTGCCATTGACTTAGCCATTTATGCCAAATTAGGGTTTAAAACCAGCTTATATAAAACATGAGTCCTCTGCCTTGGGTGTTGTATGTTTTATGCAATCCCTTTGGGAAAGAACTACGTCAGGCACGGAGCACGGGGAGATCAGGCCTTGATGCTGGCACTCACAGCAGTGGCATGAGGCCTGAGAGTACCATCATGACATTTCCTGATGTTATTTCCTGCTTATTGAGAAAACAGTTCATAGATATAGGAAGTCTTCCAGTTTTCCTGTGGGTTAACATGGGAATTTAACACAGCTACCTATATGACAGCATTAACTGGTCTGTGAAAAATCTCACCAAAAATTTGTACTTTCTACGTCCCAATCGCTTTCCATGCCTATTTCATTGTTTCCTACCTAATTAAGTCGATGGTTGTGTTGCTAAGTTTAAAATGAAGCTGACATGAGTCCCGGAAATGCTGCTGAAACCAATGGTCCTTGCAAAAGGTCTTTGTTACTGTTGCCACACAGTTCAGAGAGTTACAACTGTCTTATTAACTGAACTAAATATTTCCACCATCATGTTCCCAGATGTGCCAATTCCCAGGAAATGCAGGATTCCCATTACCATTCTAGAAGTACAAGCCCAGTGTTGAACAAAGAAGGGAGGAGAAATTGTGGTACAGACACCTATTTCTCAGCAGTTACAAGGGAAGTGTTATCTACCCATCAAATTTGGCTTTTATTTTAATAGTGCTGAGGGATTTTAAATGTGTTTGGTCTAACAATACACTATAAATCCTAGTTTTATATACTTCTGGACTCTTTTACCTAGGAATCCTTACATAGGAATCTTAGTCCACCCCCTTTCAAGCCTAGGAAACATAAAAGTTCTGAAACGCTCCTCTCTCAAGAAAGCCTTCTTTTTAAAGTTTCTTTTTTTTCTTTACCAGACATACTCATACAAACCATTATCTTACTCTGCAATTAGTCTCCCTGCAATCAAATAAAGGGCATGGATTAATGGGAGAGCCACTAGAAATATTTTAAAGGGATTAACGTTAATGGAGAAACAGATTATCTTTCTATCAAATGAGGTTAATAACAAAAATTAGTAGTGGCCCCTCACAGTTAGTCACAACCTTACAGAGTCTGCTAGAGATTAATCAAGTGAGTTTTTCGATGAAATCTACAGAATTCTGAAGAGGTTTAGGGTCCTAACTCTCTTTCTGAGAAGGATCAAGCCCCTTGGAAGCTCTTAGTGCTATGCCAGCTTGAAAAACTCATTTCCTCGAGGAATGAATTGTGACCTGAAGGGTTTTCTCCAGCATCAGGTGCCCAGTTGAACTCTCCCTGAAATTCCTTTTACCAGGGTCCTGGTCAGCCTATACATCTGTCTTGTTCCCAGTGTAAAATTACTACAGGTTCATTAACGTCTTTATCTCATAATTAAGTTCATGTAGTAGACTTGAAGAGAGAGTTGTTTTTTTTTTTATTGACTCTATTCTATAAAACCTCATAATTGCTTAATCCCTTACAATATTTAAAGCAATTAACATGTGGCCCTTATTTGCATAAAGGCAATTCACAAAGGTGGTTTGTAAAGTCATATTAAGCATCACCTTGATCTGTGTATTGATGGGATATTTTCTGTAGTCCTTGACCGGCTGTAAATACACATTAGAAGATCTCTGGCATGTATCAAAGCAGTGAGGGGTGTGAGGTGGCTGCAGGATTACTATCATCACTTTTGGTTGACTCTTTCCACACGATTCTTACCAAAAAAGCACTGCCTTTAGTAAGGCAGGTACAGCCAGGCTTTATTACATTGCCTGATATTGGATGTTTGTGTGCTGGCTCTTTTTGTAGGCAGAAGTGTCTTAAGGAGTGCTCTTTGTTGTGTACTTTTTTTTTTTTTTTAATTAAAACATTTGGCACAGGGATGGTTCTCAGATTACTTCCACTTGTCTGCATCTGGACAGCCTGGGGGTTACCAGTGGCTACCTGGAGGCACAATTTTCACTTGCTCTAAAAACAGCAGTAGAAGAACAAATCAGTTGTAATTTGTAATTTCTAAGCCCTTGAACGTAGTGTAGTGGATGGGTATAAGTGGAGGGCGTTGGACATGGTTTTCCAGTGGTCTGTGCAGGTGCAAACTGGTCCATAAGTACAAATCCTAATTTGTTTTGATTGAGATCTCAGTGTGATGGTGTGGTAAGCAAATAATAAATGCCTACTGTCAGTCATTTTCTCAGGGAAATTCTTCTGACAGATTATGCAAGGGAAAGTATTTGAATTGGCATAAAATCTTACAAAAACCTCATTTATTTAAAACTCTAGTTCTGTAGATGCAGTTACAGAAATAAATGTAGTGACTATCCGTGTAGAGTTAATTTTGAGCACAGACTGGTGAGGCATTGATGGCCTTGAGCCCCTCCTCATCCTGGACAGCACTGCAGAGGAGTTGGCACTCACAGCATCATGGGCTCAAAGTCATTAGACACAACTTGCTGCAGATCAAGTGGCCCAATATTGTGTTTTTCCAGTGTTTCCAGGCCAGGTTGGATGGGACATTGCGCAACCTGGGATAGTGGAAGGTGTCCCTGCCCATGGCAGGGGGTTGGAACAAGGTGAGCTTTAAGGTCCTTTCCAACACAAACCATTCTGGGATTCTATTATTCCATATTCTGCTAGAGCCTTGGCCAGAGTGCTGCCAAGGGAAAGGTGGGGATCATCCCCATGTTTTCTCTCCGATGCAAGTTAGAAAATGATTAGGGTTCCACGCTCCATTAAAAACCCCATTAATCTAACCCACAGTACAAAAACCAGAAGAACCCCAAAGTAAGTAGTGACATGTCCCTCCTTGTTCTCTCTGTGCTCTCTTTCAGGTAAGTCTGACTCTGATGTGCCCCCCTCTAACAACACAACATCAAAGTTACTCACTTAAGGAGAAGCTTTTTATACAACACTTGCGTAGCCAAGGGTCACTGGTGAGAAGGTTTTCCTAATAATTTTCCAATAAAGAACAGAAAAACCTCAAAAGTGGTGTTTCTAGAGGAGCATATTATTAGAAGGAATTGATATTTGAGGAGCTTTATTTTATTAAAAATGTGCAAGGACTCCTCTGTGTCTAGTTTCATGCAAAGCTTAGTGAAAGGTTACAAAATTAGCTCCTGTGTGCTCCTTATACAGTTGGGTGGATGAAGGAGACTTTACATTTCACAACTTCTTGTTTCTGACAAGTTCCAGTGAATTATTTATGTGGCCACTTATCCTGCGAAGATGGAGCTGAGGGAACAAACTGAGTTCACAAATGCTACCAGAAAGCCTTCAGGTGATAAGATGAAAATGGATCTTGGTCGCTGCTGATCTCAAACCTGGACTTGAATTTGTGGCCTACAGATGAAGGGTTGTGTGGCTTACATTTTTCATCTCCAACTTGTGAATTTGTGCAGTTTATGAACAATTCATGAAGTTCTATTTATCTTCAGCAATTGCCTTATGAATCAAGGGTTTAAGTGGAATAAGATAATCCAGGAAATAGTAAATTTCAATTCATTTTTATGAATCTAATATATATTCCGCATATGAGAGCAGAGATGTGAATACATTAGTGATAAAAATACTAGAAATAAATTACCTATTTCTGTAACCGTAGTTTAATTCCGAAAGTCAGAGATTTTGGCAGATCTGATTTTTCCAGCTCTTGGATTTTCTGTGAGTTTCTACCCTTAAAAGTGAGTGAATACATCTCTGCAGGTTTTTTCCTCTCATATTTATAATGGGCCACTTTTCAGCTTGATTCTCTATCTAAAGCAATATGGATTCACAGATAAAAACTTTGGGAAATATTATTTTCAGGGAATTTTTTTTCTTTCCCTTTGCTAAACAATACCTTCTCTGTTATTTGTTGTTGACAAGACTGTTTTAAATCCTTTCTCTGCTGCAAATATAGAATCACGTATGACGTTAGGCAAGTGGTTCTCAGTTATATTAGTCCCCACTCCAGGACTTGCTAGCTTCAGTTCTGGAGAAATTCCAAATGCTGTTAGGGGCAGGTGATAATTCTAAAAGCCAGTAGCTAATGAACTACAAAGGCTAGCTAGAAGAGGACTGAGAATCAAGTAGTTTTCACAAAAGGCTTTTTCCAAATTCTGTCTTTCAGCATGAGCATTTCAATTAATACTGCAAATAAGAATTTTAAATTTTGCATACATGTAAATGCAGGTGTCAGTCAACGAGTCCTTCAAATCCAGGGTGAGAAGTTTGAGGCAGCGGTGCAAATGTTCCGAAGGTGTCACAGGTGCCAGTGTGATCAGATAGCTCTAGAAAGAGCAATCTCCAAAGTCTGCAAGTATAGAAGAATGACTTCCAAACTTGTACAAAAGATTCTATATGAATTATTTTATTAATTGTGGCACAGTCAAAAAAAGTCGTGCTTGGAGAAAACATAAAAACTGTCAGTCCTTCAGTTGCTCTGAATCCTGCTGTGGCAACATAAGAATTACAGACAACATTTCACAGCACCAATTGAATGCCTGCTAAGATTGCTTAACTGGACTCTCCAGGTCACACACGTTCCCCAGGAATCATCACTGAGCCAATGACTCTGCCCTCTGGGCCCTCGAGTTTCCCGTATTTATGACAAGAACTACAAAGTGCCTCCTGCAGCATCTGCAATTTTTACTTTCCTTTAAAATAAAAACACCTTCTCCTTGGCCCAAGAGCTGCATGGCCCATTCTGAACTCCTCAGGAGCCTGGCTCTGTGTTTGCAGCTAAGCGTTCTGGTAGCTCTTTGACAAGGAAACACAGCATCGCTGTCCTCGCACAGGGAAGAAAACCTGTGGAGAGCTGAAGAGAAGGGGGAAGGGGCTTGTGGCAGTGGCATCCTCAGGAGTCAGATGGAGATGGCATGAGATTAAAATTTTCCAGAGTCCTGCCCTGGTTCTTCCAGTAGCAGGGCATGATTCCTCCCTTGCAACTGTCCCAAACATAAAGGAGAAAAGGCTGACGTCATTAACGATTCCTTTCAGCACCTCCATAGCCCTCCCTAAATATAAATGGAAGTGAAAAACAGAAAGGGAAGCACAGAACCTGAAAATGTTTAATCTGTGAAGCAATTCTTCCACACAGGATAGCAAAGAGGCAACACGCAGACCTGCAGGTTTCCCACAGAAAGGTCACTTAGAGCAACCTGACCTTTTTACCACACATAGAGCAATGAGCCATCAGCCCTATCTGAACGGTCTTCAGTCCCAAGGCACTCCCAAAATAACCTGGAGATAAAGCAGAGGGATAAAAATCAGGAGATGCTGATGAGTTGGGCATGCAGTTGCTTCTTCAAGATGTTTCTTCAAGAGAGCTGTTCATATGCTATAAGTCAAAGTCAGGGGAGAGGAAAATTACAGCTCCCTGGAGAAAGGAAAGAGATTAACATTTTATCACAGGCAAATAAGTGGGAAACTCTCAAATTTATAGATATGTAGATACAAGCACATGAAGATACTGCTATTAGGGCAAAAAATAGAAGTATTATCTTTCTACTCAAAGATTTAACTAAATAGCTATGAATTTCCAATTAAGTAGATGTTAAATCTATGTGACAATATAGTTCATTTTATTATTTATGACTGAAATCTGAAACCTAAATGTAATAATAACTTAAAAGTATGGGCTGAATATCCCAAAATTATTCTCCTAAATAGAACTCTATGAACAAAAAGGTAGCAACAGCTTAACTCTTTCTTCTGACATGGAGACAAAATCATTAAACTATTCGTGATGCCAGTATTTGATACACAGCAAGTAATTCTTGCTCTTCAAAGCACAAGCAAATAACAAATTCAGTCTAACCAACTTGCTTACTCTAACCACACACATGCACACACCATGCCACTGTCCTTATCCAGCTCCATCCAACACACCACCCACAGAACAAGTGCTCAAGACACTATAAATTGTCAAGAATTAAAAGTAACTCAAGGAATTTGAGATTAAACTAAAACCCCACACCACCACCATGGTACATATAGAGTGGTGTACACTTTTTTTCATGTTTTGTGTGTGAAGGGTGATTTCTTCATTTCCTTAAGTTTGTGTCCTTTTTGTCACAAATTTCAAGAACCAGGGAACCATTTTTCTCCAGGTCATTTAAGCTCCATTTCCTGCTAATGCCCAAAGGGTTGACTGTCAATGGACAATTACCAAGGTTTGTACCAATGCACAATTATTCTGAAGAATCATCAAGTGTTTGCGGCACTAAAATTTGCAATCCATCCGCCACTACCACAAATGGATTTACTTTCCTTAAAACTCACATATTTTACTGCAATTGGTTTTTGTCTTCCCTTGCCATTGGAAATGGCCTGAGCAGCCTCACCTGGAAGGAGTAAATCACAGTGGCTGTGGATGTGTTGGAGGTTTCTTTGCTGCAAACACATTACGAATTTTTAAAGCATTAAATATGTATGTATTATTTATATCTTCCTTACAAATACATGGAAGCTTTATTTTTGAAGACTTCAAATGAATTTTCTACCACTTTTCTCTTGATTTCTTTCTTTTGATACAGCATCGACAGCACTGACTTAGTCTGCTGTTCAGAACAATTATTTTCTCCAATAAATCATATTTCACCTCCAATTCATCTCCCACATGCCATAGATCTGTGTTCTTGAGATCTCTTGATTAGAAAAAGGGCACACCAGTTCCCACGTTTGGAAATAAATTCTGAAAACATTTTACTATAAAGGCAAAAATGTTTCGGATTTTAAGAAAACATTAAATAGGCTTTTATTCAGAAAATAAATTTTTAAAAAGATTTTAAGAATTAATCTCTGACTGGGAATGTGTTCAAAACATTGTGTTTTGATAGAGCGTTTTGTTTCCTGCCCCTTATTTTTCTCTCTTGCTGTTGATAATTTACATTAAATTGGAAAATGTCTTCTGAAGCAAATTAAGTGCATGACTAGATAACTAGATTTAAATTTGTGTATTTTCTTTGTAAATATTTCCTACAGAAATGACTGAGAATTGTAGCTTTGGGGTGGAATCGCCAATGTTATTTTTTATCAAATGCTTTCAAGTTTCTGTTTGTTACAAAGAAGAATAAATAAAGATACTTTTCTTTAGACGGTGCTTCCTGTCTAAGAGATACAGAGGCAGGAACACATGGATACATCACATTTACTGTAATGCCGGCAGTTCTGGAGCAGAAGACAACATTTGGGTGTTCTCTGCGCTGCCACTGCCCGATGTGGGACTGTGCTGTCTCTGCTGGCTTCCCTTTCTCTGCTCATCAAGTATCTGTCCTTTCTTCTCATCAACAGTTACTTCTTCCACCAAAACTTTAACCTCAGCTGGGAGCCTGTACATCACACCAGTGGCAAAGTTTTGAGTATGAAGGAGTCCTTTCAAGAAAGATCTGACTTGCAGTTCAAGGTTCTTTCATGTGAAGGGAACAAAGGGAAAACAGATATGAAAAACAAGCCGAGGGAACCTTTTTGACAGGGTTTGTACAGAAGGAGAGTATGTAGGTGTTGAGACTCCAAAAGACAAGCTCTGATCCAGTCGTTTAACATACACCTGTTTCTCTAATCAAGGACAGATCAAAGTAATGAACACCTGGACCTGATTTAGTTTTAATCCTGTGAGCAGTTCTCAATACTCCAGTGAGCATTCACTTATCAGCAGGAATGCTCGAGTGCCTAAAGAAAACTTTTTATTAAGTCCAGCTCATGAGATTTCTGTGTTCTTTCATGAAGGATTTTGGTTTAGTTTATTTGTGTGAGCTTCACCTGTTTTTTATTTTAGCACATTAAAATAGTTTTTAATCCTTCACCCTGGAGAGTGCCAGCTGCCTGGAGAAACACTGCCAGTGTTGTACACACAGGGGAGTGGATAGTGAAAGACTAGAGGTCAGGTTTGGAAAGAAATTGAGATACCTAAAAATCTTTACTCTGAAGGTCACACATTTGGAGCAGAGAAAGGAATTCTGGGCTGCTTCACTTGGGAAGGCAATGGATGGCCTTTCCTTTCTTGCTCTTTTTCATAACCCTGGGGCTGCTTGGTCCTGTGCAATGATTTTTGACTTCTCTCGGTCACTCAGTGGTCACCTCTGTGTGATCTGGGATTTAGCCTAAATAACATAATGGCAAAAATTGCACCAGGATATCAGCATATATCATCAAAGGATGGACATTTTTAACATGAAAGTTTGTCTTTCAGGTTTTTTATTAGTTCAGTCTTTAAAAAGTGCTGACAAAGTAAGAGGTATTGGGCCATATGGCAAACTTGTCAGTGCAGTCAGTCATCTTTAATCAGAATGTTCAAAAATATTTTCTTATAAGAGGGCCTAAATATACAAATTAAGAAAGACCTGAAGAAATGTTGGCAGCATTGTGTTTCATTTCTACTTACTAAGCTTTTATTACTATTACTTTCTCATAGACAGATTAGTAAATATGGCTTTAAGTATCTTCAACTGCAGAGAGTAATGAGTTACCAACTGTAAAATAATTTCAGAGTAATTTAAAGAACTTCAGCATAATGTTTTGACCTCCAATTTGCATTTGTTGTACACATAAGCCTCCCATTACCTTCTTTGTGTTGGTTTTGAAGTGAATTGGAACGCTGAAAATAGAAATGAAGGAAACCCAGAGGGTGGATTTAAAGATCCTTTCAAGGATCTTTACATGAACTTCATAGGGGTCAGCCTACAGAGTGGGACATACATTTTGAGAGAATCTGTTGGGATAACTTGATAATTTAAGCTTTGATCCTGAAAATGTATCTTGGACTAACTTTGTGCCTCTCAGTAATCTGACAGATTTGAGCAAGGTGGAGTAAAATTTTCCAGCTGTTAGTTTAATACTGCTTCGTGTTTGATGAGGAATGACAAATTCTGAAGTTACTGTTTGAAATGCTCTGGCTTCCTAAACTGGTGTGACTCGGTGAAGGAACATTCCCGAGCAGCTCCGCTGAGTTACGTATTTAGGGGATCCAGGATCACACCTCGGGCCTTAAAATAGCAACAGAAATAGGCCAAGCCCCAAATCCGTCAGGAGAGGCAGAGGGATATAGATATGTGCTTTTGAGGTACTTCTGTACGTGACAACGGCAGTTCAGTTTAAGAATGCTTGGCTGTATTTTTCTTCTGCACAGATGAAAGAGTTTGTAGGGAGATTATTCATACAAAGTTTTTTTTATGGAACCACATGGTTATGATTTAAAGCTTGCCTCCTCGTTATCACCTGATCGTTAGCTGGTTTGCATTTCCATCTCCATGCTTAAAACAACTCCCTACTCTTAAACCACAGGAGGTAACACATCTGTCTGAGGCTCACACTACCCATCTGTGATTGATACCAGTTTACACGTTGGAGTAAGTCTCGGTGGCATTAATTTATTGTAACTGAAGGTTCAGCAGAACAAAAACGTTTGATCATTACAGACTTAATACCTAATGTATTGGGAAGGACAAGGCAGTGTTCTGACAGGTCTTGATGTTTATTTTTTCCCCCAAACTTTCTCGTCAATAGCTGCTGTCAGCCTGATTTAACAGTAATTCATGCGTTTAGGGATGCTGCGATGCTCTTCTCATTAGGTGAGCATTAGAATTCTTGTAAGATTTGGTTTCCTTTGGGCAAGAGGAAGGGGAGGAAGCAGGCAGGGATGGCGGGGGATCGCCAAGGGCATCGTTTTAATCAGCAATTTCCCCAGTCCCGCTTTGTGTGTGTGCGTTTGTGAGCGCTGACAGCCCCAGCCCGCTCGGGCCGGGTGAGCGCGCAGCTCTCCGGGACGAGCCCGGGGACCTCCGCTCCGCCGGGGACGCAAAGTTGCGGCCGCGCCGCCGGTGCCCGGTGACGGTACCGCCTCGGCGGAGCGCCCGGACGCCGGCATCCGCCGCGGGCGTCCCGCGGTGCCATCCCGCGGTGCCATCCCCCGTGCTCGGCTGCGGGCGCAGGTGCGGGGGGGCC